>CM045569.1:20443373-20507612 GCA_024721245.1 Mitragyna speciosa
GCCAATTGCCACATGTATGTCCCAATGGGACTGGAAATCTAAGAAAAAGATGCCAAATGTTGAAGAAGAATACATAGATAATTCTATTTGACCCTTCTAAACATAGCCACATGCTTCGTAACTGCCTTTCACTCCACTCATACCTGCATCAAGTTTGTCAAGATACATCACTCAGTTTCTACATTGAGTTCTTAATTTTTTATATAATTTTATTTTACTAAATTTTATTTTTTGTTATAAAATTGCAAGCGAATATTATTTTGGGATTACAAAATTATTCTTGTTTATTTCTGTTTGCATGTGATACGATATTCTTTCATAGAGCATATTACAAATTGGATTTGGGTTAATTATTGAATTTAGAAAAAAAATGATTGAGTGATTGCGTTTTTTGTATGTGATTTTAGATTTTGCATTTAGAAATATGAATAAAAATGCTTCAAGACACTAGTTGGTTTTTTATTGCATTTTTTATTTATTTTATTATTAATTTTAAGCAAGACAAATTATGATGATTTGGATTGGGTGTCCGTTCTATTCGAACAGGTTTTGCAAGTAATCGAATGACCGGGTGCTAGTTACATGTGAACTGATTCACGATTCGATATCTTATTGAACCATTAGAATTGGTTTGAGTCAAAAAATCTGTTCATGGACTAGGTACTTGGTCCATGAACACCTCTAATAAACCCATTTTATTCTAGATGCATATTGAAATCTTTTATACCCAAAATTTCATCTTTTCTTCCTTTCTTTTTTCCTCAATTTCCATTATAGGTAGATAATTATGCCAGATTATGTCTAAGAGGAAATAGATCATCTACATAATTCTTTCCCCCATCACTCATTGTTGCCTTGCTCAAAGATCCTTAAAGTCCTCAAAAGAAGAGATTGAATATTCATCAATAAGCAACTCTCAATGATTTCCAATTTCCTCAATTTCCATTATAGGTAGATAATTATGCCAGATTATGTCTAAGAGGAAATAGATCATCTACATAATTCTTTCCCCCATCACTCATTGTTGCCTTGCTCAAAGATCCTTAAAGTCCTCAAAAGAAGAGATTGAATATTCATCAATAAGCAACTCTCAATGATTTCCAAAAATTACTCATCGATCAATCATCAATAGTGATTAGGATGAGTTTGACAAATAAGAGACAAAAGATTGAATATTTATCAATACGCAACTCTCAATGAATTCTAACAGGATGAGCGTGACAAGGAAGAGACCCCTGAGAAGGCAAGTACTTGTGCTATAATCAATATCATCATTAGTGATCAGGATGAGTCTGACAAGGAAGAGACTCCTGAGAAGGCAAGTACTTGTGCTACACCGAGGGACAGACAAATAATATTGAATATTTTTGGCTAGCAAAAGCCCATCTCATTCATCTTCACCATTTAATGTAAACCATTCAAGAAATCATAGATTCCCTAGAGTAGAAAGGAGATTAAATAAATCACGAGTTGTCACCATCTAATGTAAATCATTCAAGCAGACACATATTTCTATCTAATGTAAACTGTTCAAAAAAACATAGATTTCTATGTAATGTAAACTGTTCAAGAAAACATAGATTCTCCAGTGTAGAAAAGAGATTAAACAAATCCATGAGTTTAAAAGACCTGTGCAAACTTGAACTTGAAAAGGTAAAGGGCTTCATTGATTTGGTCTTCATCTTTATAAATAACGCATGAACGAGTGGATGGTGGGTGCAATTCTTGGCTTGCAATGACTGAAGCAACCAAAAGCACTGAGAAATGAATATTACTAACATCAATTTTGATCATGGAATGTGAGGTTGAAGGCAAAGAAGAAGATGGAAAGAAATAGTGTAGTAAAGTTAAGCCATATCTATCAGAGGCATGGCTTGATTTATCCTTGCCGAACTTAAGTATTTCGAGAGTCTCAACAGCCGCTGATATGAGAAAACATCTCAAATATTGGGCAAGAAGTGTTCATTATGCCATTCATTAACCCTTGCTGAATTTAAGGATCTTGAGAGTCTCTACAACTGCTAATACAAATAAACATCTCAAATATTAGGCATTAATTTGGAAAAATGTTATTTAGGTGGTGTGATCTTGGCAAAGCTCTATAAATACGTGGATAAATGTGTAAATTATTGTGAGATTGGAAAATACATGTATATTTTACACATGTAGATAACTTAAATGTATGCATAAGATTTTTACCAGGAAATATAGGATATTTTTTTCAAAGGTTAGATTGTTTCTCTTAAAAATTTAAAGTCACATCTAATTGCCAATCATTTGGCACGAAATACCTTTAGTTTAGAAATGTGAATAAAGCTAAAAAGCTAAGTGATTCAGTTTATCCTTATTGTCATAGAGTATAATTATTGATGGCAATGTTATATACAACTAAAAGCAAAGTCCTTTGAACAAGAACAATAGTATACTCAGAATGAAAAATGGTGCTAGCTTTTTAAACTATCACGGCAGAATTGTTGAGTTCTCTGCTCATTCCACTCACGGGTCTGGTGAGATAGTAGATATTTTTTATGAATAAAATATCAAGAAAAGTGGTGAAATAAGCTTGATGAAGTTAAATAAGGTTGATGAAGTTGCAAAACGAAGTTCAAAAATAGCCATAAATGGAAAAATGGGAGCCATTTGTTTTATACACTGTGAAGTCAATACCATAATACATTAAAGTAATGTATGTTACTCCAAATATTCTAATACAAAGATAGGAAATGTTGGAATAGTTTGTGAAGAAATAAAATGAGACTAGATAGGAAAGGAAAGGCATGAGCGACTTCAACAAGGGCAACTCTTTGGAGAGTTGCCGCGGGAGAATCCTCTGGTGACTCTGTCCGCAGAAGCTGTCCAGAGAGTTGCCATGGGTTGTAGCCGAGAAGGACTTCTACGGCACTCTCCAGAGAGCCATCGATTACGGCGGGTGGAAGCTGCACGTGACTAGTTTTAAACTAGTTTTAACCGGCAGATTTTTTAGAACATTTTTGGTACCTCTTGTTGGAGTATTTTAATAAAAATACACATATTGTGGAATTATTTAATTGCATTTAGTTACCTTTGACTATATAATTAAGGAGTTTTTATAACCATTATAACATTTGTGTTAATAATTGATTATAATGGCCATAATATTACTGTAATTAAAATTTGACCGTTGTGGAGTATTAAGAATAATAACGGCCATATTATTATTATTTTGACCGTTATATAATTATGTTTTGTAACATAAATTAGTTATTATAATATTTAAGTTATTCTACTCTAATTATTGGACAATTAATATTCCTAATCTTTTAGCCTATAAATATGAGGATTTTGAAGAGTTCAAAATATATCTTTCAATAAGCATTATTCAAAATTCTATAAGTATAGTTTTGGACAAAAGTAAGGTGTGTGAAAAGCTTCTGTATTTCTCTTAATTGTGCAGATCAAAGAGAAGCAACAACCATAAGTTGGGCTGTTGTATTCTGGAGGTGACACGTTGTGACCTGCTGCACCGAAATTAAATCTGTAGGGGTGCGAATCATCTTAAAGAGAGCGTACTACGCGTCTCAGCCCTGTTGAACTTCATAGTATCTGTCAAATTCGTGATCATCAACTTCCACAACTTCCACGGTACAAAACTATTTTACATTTTAAAATGTGATAGAGATAATATCAATCTAACTTAATTTATTGTTGAATTATATTTGCTAATTTGATGTGATTATTTGATTATTTTTATGATCTGGGACCAACAATTTTAAGACGGTTAGCCCTTTAAAAAAATTTTGATTTGACGTGCATATTTCGGTCCTATTCGGGAATTGTTGTAAACTTAAAATTGCAATGAGAATTTATGCTGCAGTGATTTAGTCTTCCGCTGTCGTCTTTCTTATTGAATTGTCATTTCAAGATGATTTTTATGTATTGTGCATATCATGCATAATAGCATTTGAAGACACCGTTTGCTTCTTAATGGAGAATTAAATAGAAAAAAAAAAGGACTAATCTTCAGGCATAAGACAGGATTAGTGTGAGGTGATTTAGAGTTGGTCTAGCTGGAAATGTGACTTAACAGAATTCTAGATTTGATTGTGTATAAATCTTATAACACTGAAGAAATTCCGTGAAACTAGCATTATTCCCTTGAAGACGACTTTGCATCATGTACTGTATAAGTAAATTATTATTCGGATAAATTTAATAATATTTAGGATACACGGAAAAATGAAATGCTTTCTGGTAGATACAGTTTGTAACTTATCACCATATATGAAAATATAAGTTTTCAACAATCTTTTAAGAATCTGTAATGCCACGATCTAGTAGCATGAAATTAATTCAGCAAGTATATTTGTGCATCCTATTTTTTGGGTTTCTTATGGGAGTAGCACAAGACTATTCCATCAGAAATACACAAGTTATATGGTAGCATGGTATGGAAAATAGTGAGGGCAGAGCAAGTTAGTTAAAAAAAATAAATTGAAAATTACCAGGGCCTCCTTCTATGCATTGTATAGTAGATAGCTATAAATATCTAGTCTCAAGTTATGATAATTTTGTATACTAATACGACACTAATGATAAGAGTAAAAGTGGTAGGATGCCTAAGCATAGTGAAATCATTAAAAGTTGATGGTTTTGTTTTTATTAAAAAAAAAACACACTAAACCTGATCGCTTAATTACTTGGTTTAAATCTAGTGATACGAAGCTTGCTCAATATGTAGACGGAACTGTTGACGTACTTTTGGACACATGTATTAATGTATGTTACACACGAGAATCGATGGCTAATATTGAGACATGAAAACTGATGTTTTGCAATTAAATGAGTTTGATTTTTACTCAGTCATATGGCAGTGACTCACAATAAAAAATAATGAGGCCAGAGTGAATTCTTAAAATAAACATTTTGTCTTACATGTGATATGTTTCAGTAGGCATAAAGTGCATTCTTGTGTTACCAAATTGGTTTTGCCTGCAAAAGGAATATTTTTTGTCATCTCGGATTGCTCTTGGTATGATTAGCTTGCTTTAACGATGCATTCATCCAAGTGTAAGGATCTGCACATTGGTGTAACAAATCCCAGATCAATGTTTTATCTTCTTTTCCCTGTTGTCAAAGTCGTAATTGATCTGTATTTCTTTTGCCCAGTGTTCAGAACCACTTCCACTTTTTCTTGAAAGTAAATCAATAGTTTGATGCACAACATGTTGGAAGTTTTGAGGTTGCTGACTTGAAATGATCATTAATTACATGAACTTCGTGCTTGGTATTTTGGAATGCAAATTTCATGTTTTTCTATCATTCCAAGTTATTTCAGTAGATTTCCTTGCATATGCAAACCTGGCAATATGGCTCTGGACTATTGACGTTGCTGTAGGAAGATATATTTATTTGCTCAATATAAAAATGATGGGTAAGCATTATGCTACATTTCATGGACACCACGAATCTATTAGATGAGATTGAGACGAAAAAAAAAAAAATTACACTAAGTGCTTAATTACTTATGATTGATGTGATATAGTGGGGGTATTTATTTTAAATTCATTAAAGTATTGAGAAATAGTGGGGGTAGTTATTTTTTATTCATGTGCCAAAGATTACATAATTGCACTTATTCTTCTTTCGAGCTTGTGCAGATTAACACTCATCAACTGAGCGTGGCATAAATTTTCGAGTTTATATAGCTTTAAAAAAAAAAAAAAGGAAAGTGAAGGCACTTGAAGTCCTTTGGAAATTTTCTGGGGATGAAAATTTATTAAGATATAAAAATGATTTCTAGTAGGTGGATAAAGTACTGGCCATTGAGAAGTGATTGAGATATATTAGAAAAATAAGTAGCTTCTAGTAGTAGACTATTGGTCATCCAAGTTGATGATTCTTAATAGTAAGGCTACTAGCTACTAATGCAGAGAATATTGAGAAATCTGGTGAAATATATTTGCCTATATATTTTGGCAAATATGTGAGAAATTTTCTTACTTAAGAGTAATTATTCAATATTTGGTGGTGACAATTATATGAGAGTTATTCTGACCATATTATGGTATTTATTACCAAATAACAGGTACAATGTGATTGCATTGTTTTTGAGAATGATAAAAACATGTTGACTTAAATGTCACAATTCATATCTTTGCTGTTATAATTGTGATAACATGTAAACTTGAGCTCGAGGCAAAGATATGAGTTACTATCGAGGGGGATAAGACTTGAGCCAAAATTACTAAATTGGAACCATCTATGAGGATACAACTGCCTAGGGACTAGAGATTCACAAGAACTAGGTTAGAGACAAACGAATCATAGTATGGTTTGGGAGAAAACATGCACATAATAAATATATATGTCTATCCCTATAGGTGTAAGTGCATACGTGTTCCTATAACGATTGGTGAAGGTTGAGATTTATTAAAATCTCTTAATGAGTTCTATAGCCCTTATGGGTGGGACTGTTTTAGTCAGGGGAGCATCCTTGATAGACTCACCTATATGAGTGTGGAAGTAGGGCCGTTTCCTATGAGAATCTGGCTAATTCTCTAGAGCACTCATTAGACTGGGATAAAGTACAAGGCCATAATGTGCTAGCTTAAGAAGCTTATATAACACCTTGAATGTCATGTGTGTAATATAATCTTACATGCCCTAAAGCAGTCTTAGTTTCAAGGCTTAGTCCACTTTGACTCTAGTATGGGGATTATAAAACACTAAATGAAGGTTTCAAGGCAATGCCACTTTCATTATGCATGATGTTCTCACTTTGTCCAAAACAAATAATATTTATTTTCTTTATATTTTTTATTAAAATAAGTGGGGGATTGTTGGAGTATTTTAATAAAAATACACATATTATGGAATTATTTAATTGCCTTTAGTACCTTTGACTATATAATTAAGGAGTTTTTATAACCATTATAACGGTTGTATTAATAATTGATTATAATGGCCATAATATTATTGTAATTAAAATTTGCCCGCTGTAGAGTATTAAGAATAATAACGGTCATAACGACCATATTATTATTATTTTGACCGTTATATAATTATGTTTTTTAACATAAATTAGTTATTATAATATTTAAGTTATTCTATTCTAATTATTGTACAATTAATATTCCTAATCTTTCAACCTATAAATATGAGGATTTTGAAGAGTTCAAAATATATCTTTCAATAAGAATTATTCAAAATTCTATAAGTATAGTTTTAGGCAAAAGTAAGGTGTGTGGAAAGGTTTTATGTTTCTCTTAGTTGTGCAGATCAAAGAGAAGCAACAACCATGAGTTGGGTTGTTGTATCTTGGAGGCGACGCGTTGTGACCTGCTGCACCAGAATTAAATCTGTAGGGGCGCGAATCATCTTAAAGAGAGCGTACTACGCGCCTCAGCCCTGCTGAACTTCATAGTAGCTGTCAAATTCGTGATCATCAACTTCCACGGTACAAAAATATTTTACATTTTATAATGTGATAGAGGTAATATCAATCTAACTTAATTTATTGTTGAATTATATTTGCTAATTTGATGTGATTATCTAATTATTTTTATGATCTGGGACCAACACCTCTTCATCCAAATAATGCTACCTTTTGGTATCAAAAGGCATGGTGAAATGTCCGTGTGAATTTGGAGTTAAAACTACAACTATTACTATAAATTAACAAGTCTCAATAGAATTTAAGTAACTTTTGCATCTTTGATCTTTCTTTGGAAGAGAAATTTTGATTTTGCTATCAAAATTCTTTGCAACTCGTTATATCCTAGGTGTATATTGCCATCACCAAAAAGCAAACTATTAAGTGTAGTGGGGCAACAAACACCTTAAGGAAAGTGTTCTTTTTTTTTTTTAGATTTGTTGGAGGGACTGATCCCATTACATTGTAACTAGTCTAGGGAAGTGCAACTCCCCTAACATCTTGACTCAACAAACTTCCAAGAGTTCCTGGAGGGTCTTCAAAGAAGGATAAACCTGGTGCCAGACTTCTTCCCATCCTTGCCAAGTGATCCGCACAACATGTTTCCCTCACGCCATACATGGACCAATTTGTACTGATATTTCTCCTCAGAAGCTTTCTGATTTCCTCCAACAGGTTCCAATACTGAACTATCTTCTGTTGCCTTTGCAATAAGCGACAAAGCCACTTGTGAATCCGTCTCAATTATCACTCTGTATAACTTTTTTTTAACTATCCATCTTAGTCCCAGCAGTATTGCCCAAAGTTCTGCAGCCACATTGCTTGCCTTACCGATGTTAGCACTAAATCCTCCCATCCATCTCCCTTGGACATCCCTCAGTAATCCTCCCGCACTCGCTGCTCCTGGGTTGTTAGCTGATGCTCCATCCACATTCAATTTAAGCCATCCTTGCGGTGGTTTTTCCCAGTTTATATGCACCAATTTCACTGCTCCACTGGTCTGGCTCTTGTTGTTTATCTCATATGCCTCTTTTGCCTGGTTTATCAGTTGACATACTTTCATCCTCATCCTTCCATCTGTTCCCTGATGTACAAATTCATTACGAGCTGTCCATGCCCAATGGACCACCTGCTGAAAAATCATTGGCCAATAAACTTCATCATTCCTTCTAATTGTATGTCCATTCACATTCTCGTCAATCCATTGGACTACACTCCTTGCTTTAAACTCTCTCCATTTAGATGGATGCACTAGTTGTTTCCATACTCTACTTACCCATTGGCAATCCCTTAGTGCATGTATTGTTGTTTCCTTCTTGCCACAGAGGTCACATTTTCCATCCGGATGTAGATATCTTCTCTGTTTTTCTGCATTTGTCAGCAGCCTCCCGTGTCTAGCTATCCAAAGTAAGAATTGCCACCTCATAGGCCCTTTCAATTTCCAGATCTTCTCCCATTTAGAGTCAGTTTCTCCCCTATCGAATTGTTTGGAATCTAGCGTATATGCCGAAGCTGTCGAGAAATTTCCATTCGGCTCCAGGTTCCATACGACTTTGTCTAGATTCTGTGGTTCCACATTCAGTTTAACTGCTCTTATCTCCTCCATTTGCTGCTGGTATAAAAACCCTTCCAAAGACTTCCAGTTCCAATCTGTTCCCAGCCAGTATTCCTGTACAGTTCTAGTACTTTCTTACAGGGGGTACTACCCTCTTGACGTCAGAGATAAGCTGGTTGGTTGGTGACCCAGTGATCAGTCCAAAATTTTATTTTCTCCCCATTCCCAGCCCTCCATTTAATTCCCTTCATCATGACTTCCCCTCCCTCCAGCATGCTTTTCCATGTGTGTGACTGTCTAGCCTTCCTTTTGAATATCAAATCACTGCTAACTCCATATTTAGCTCTCAACACCTTCGCCCATATTTCATCTTTTTGTGTCACATACCTCCAACAAGTTCTTGCCAACATCACTCTATTTACATTTCTCATTCTTCTTATCCCCAGTCCTCCTCTATTCTTTGGCTGCGAGATGATATTCCAACCTAGAAGGTGCATCTTTCTCCCATTTTCACCGTCTCCCCAGAGAAAGTTTCTAGCTTTTTTCTCAATTTCTTCAATGATCACCCTTGGAAGCATTGCTGTTTGCATGGCATAGGCTGGAATTGAGCTCATTACTGATTTTATTAAGATCAATCTGGCTGCATAGGACAAGCATCTGCTTTTCCATCCCTGCAATTTCCTATTGATCTTATCTATCACTTCCTCATATGTCTGCCTATTCAATCTTTTATGTAGTAAGGGCATGCCTAGATACAAGGAAAGTGTTCTTCATGCCGCAAGTCTTTTGAATTCTTTTGTATTTGTTTCTTTATATTTTGTTCTTTCCACTCAAACAACCCCTACCAGAAATCCCAACAATCTTAAGGTGTTTATTGATTTTGTATACAATGGAGACCGCTACTCAAACAACTTTGAATGCCATCAGTCAAAGAGAAAATAAACTAGATAGACTTGATGGTATGGGCTTAAATTTTAACAGTTGGAAGGACAAGATGATATTCTTCCTCACTAAGTTGAAGGTGGCATATGTACTTGATTCAACATTTCTACTATTTCTAACCCAAGAAAGATGATATTGTGGCAATCAAGGAATAATGTTACAAGAGGGAAGATGACGAAGTGTATGTCATGGCCATATCCTACACACTCTCTCGGATTGTCTATACGATGTGTACAACTTCATTCAGTCACCAAGAGAGATATGGACAGTATTGGTGAAAAAGTATACGATCCAAAAATAAGGTACGAATGAATTCCTTGTTAAAAAGTATTTTGATTTTTTATTAATGATAGGGCATCACTGTTGGATTAGGTGCATGATTTTCAAGTTTTAATTGCAAAACATGAAGATCTTAGTGTAGAGATTTTGGAGTCATTGTAAGCGGAGGCTATAGTTGCTAAACTGTGTCCTAGCTGGAACTACCAAAAGAAATTACTACATACCACTGAGAATTTCATAAATCAAATTCTTAAGCATCTTCGAATTGAAAAGGATGCTAGAATCTTTCCATTGAAGGTTGTTGAAGTCGGTCCTAAAGTGAACCTTGTAGATGAGGGGAACAACAATGATGGAAGGTGTAAGAAGAGGAAGAGTTTTGGACAATGTCAAGTAACAACTAGATGACATGTTTAAGTTGACTATGTAAAAACAAGAGTTAAAACTTGAACAAGTAAACAAATAAGAACAAGCTTAGCAAGTGAAAATAATTTAAGTCATGGGTTTGTATTCACTAGCTTCATCTATATTCTAGATAAAGTCTTTAGTGAATCATGACTAGTGAAACAATAATTGGCTCAACTAGAATACAATAATTCATGCTTCAACTATGAAAATAAAAGATTAAGTTGAGAAAAGCTTATGATTAAGTCTTCAACTTCTATTTTCTTTCCATAGATTGAAGTACAAAAAGTGAATGGAATAAGCTTAGTATTCTATTGAAGTACAAAAAGTGAATGGAATAAGCTTAGTATTCTATTGAAATTGTGAGAGAATTCTATTGATTCTTTTCAACTATTCTAACTTTTACATTAACTAATGATAATAATGGATTATTAACATCTTACAAATGATTCCTATTTATAGACAAATGATCCTCAAGTCATTTTTTAATGTGTTAATACAATTAATGCATTGAAATGATGAATATTTGCATTGAGATTCCAAATATACATAAAACTCTTCAATTGTGTGCTCAATGTAATGTCCAGCTGCAAAAGCCGTGTCTTCTCCAAAAAAATTCTGCAAAAACCAGTTAGAAATGGATGCAAGTTGCAATCCTAGAAAAATCTTGCCGACTTAAAGATCCTCAGGTCAGTAACCCATGGATCTAACACGTGGATCTAACCCGCAGATCACTGAAACTGGGCCCCACTTGATTTTCTGACTTTTGATGAGCTAGCTTGCATGTGTGCAGACATTTTCCACGTAATTCCATGTATTTTTTATGAAGTTTCCCAAATAGTTGCACAATTAATTCTTCAATTAATCTCCAAATAGTTCATCCAACTTAATCCCTTTAATTGTTTTTGATTTTGATCCACATTGACTTTAATTGATCTAAATTGAGATTTAGTATGATGAATCTGTAAATGTATATAAAAATTGTGTATTAATTTGTTCAAAATAACAATTAGCCCTCAAAACCTTAATTCTGGGATAAAAACCCTAATTTTAGAAAAAGTCAGAAAATGAGTCATTTGTAACCAAAATTACTATAATTATACTAAAATCACATAAAAATACATAATATATCATACGTTAATATTGGTAAATTTGTCACTTATCAAGCTGCCCCACACTTGAATCATTGTTTATCCTTAAGCAATTAGAAAATCAAGAGTTGAAATAATGATTCAAGGCTTGAAATAACAAATGCCTCATTGTTGAATGCAATATTCCACAAAATAAAGCAAATAGGCTATTATGCAATTTCTTATAACGTGTTTCTAATGCTCATCATTCCAAGTAAAAGAGAAATAATTATATCAAGATTAAAGCTATTTTTAAAGAATTTCTATAGCCTTACAAAATTTCACACATTAAGTGTTCAATATGGACAATCAAATATAACTCTTGATTAAGTACTACTTTCACATAATAGGAACATATTGAATTTATAAAATTCATAAGTGCCTTTTGATTTGAAGGTTGATATTTTTAGATGAAAATCCCCCGGTTACTCAATACTTTGATCATTTTAACCACAATTTAATCTTTAGTTTGAAAAGTGAAATTGTTTTTCGATGAAAAGTTTCGACATTTTGTGATGGTGACCCCTTATTACTCAATAATTCACTTTCAATCAAACTTGCTTTGCATACTACAATTACCGTTTGACACAAAAATCAACATTTTTAGATGAAGATTTCTGGCTTAAAGCAATTTGAATCATTGGACTAGAAATAAATAACCATTCATTAATTTTTCTCATAATATATTTGACCCTTTATTGAAACATTACATAAGTATACTTCTTGTCCATATCTACTACTAAGGAATGTAAAATTAAATAAAAAAAGAAATTTCAAAGTCAAACATGCCAAATCAAGATATAATTACAACCATTTTACAAGATATACTTTCTTAAAAACAAAACTCCTAATCACATAATAACTATTTTTTCATATATTTGTAAAAATATTCAGCCAAAGTTGCATAAATTACTTCAAAAAGTAAATGAATTCAACAACTTTATGGCATAAAAGCATGATAAAGAGGCAATTTTTTAAAAATTTTGGCCATATTTTACTAAAACAATATCTTGACACAATTATTCAAAACCACACCAAACATAATCCTATACCTTCCCCCCACACTACAAATGACACACTTGTCCTCAATGTGTGAAGGAAAAGATAAGAATAAAAATGTAGAATACAAATACTACCCTTGTTTGGTTGAAATGTCCAAATGTTGATATTGCTATTATCCTAGTGCTTCTTGGCCTTTTGAAATTCCGTTTTGCAATGCCTTGCCATATTATTCAATTGGTCCATTCATGCTCCACAACCTTGTTTCAAAACTTCAAACGAAGCTCAAATGCTATGTTAGCACATGTTTGAATAACAAGAAGCTCAAAAAGTACCATAACATGCTTTGAAACACTTCTTAAGATGATGCAATGTAGCTCTATGGGTGAAAATTTGATGCATGCATTATGTGAGCAAATGTATTATGTTATGACAAAGTGATATGAAATGAACACTTGTATCAAACCAAAATTTCATACTTTAATGCAAAAAGTTAAAATTTGAATCAATAAAATGAAACATACAATACAATCCATTTAAATATGTTAAAGTGATGTAGTTATGACTACAAAGTTGCCAAACAAACCTCTAAAGAAAGCCATTAAATCCCAAAAGAAAATTGACCAAAATTAGCCATTAAACCTAGAAAAATGCAGCTGCAGTTTTATGTTGCAGGCTGATTTTTTCTCAAATTTGAGTGATGATTTCTTCCATTTAAACCTCTAGTTTTGGACAAACAATTTTATGATCACATAATCATGTCAACAAACTTTGAATCCATGCATTAAACCAGTCCTAAAAATCATCACACATGAAATGAAAATTGATTAAAATAGGCTACATGGAAAACCTGCAATGTCGAATTTTAGTATGAACTTGAAATTCAAAATTTTCCTTTTCAAGTTTTTGACCAATTTAATAATTCAAACATGTTTTTAATGTTAAAAAAAAGTTGTTAAAATGATTTTTAGGCATAAAAATATATGTAAATTCCTAAAATTAGAACCAAAATCACAAAGAATCTCATTGATGACTAGTAACCAAATGAATCGTTACTTTTTCACTCAATTCCTAAATTTGATTCTTTCATGATTCTGACCTCAAATCCACATTGAAGAAGTTTTAAATGATAACACAAGGTTGCTCCAAACCAATTTATGCATCAAAAGCCCATAGATTATCAAATGAGAATCAACTACTTAATGAAACTTAGCTCATGAATAGTAAACCAATGGAATAGTAACTATGCAACTCAATACATCAATTTGGTTTCCTTGTTCATTTTAACTACAAAACCACTTCAAACACATTTCAAATGATGAAACTAAGACGTTTAATCCTTCAAAATACATGAAACTTAAAAGATATAAACATTTGGTATTAAACATCCAAGTTTAAACATTAAACTTCCAAGATTGCAAACATTGTTTCAAGTTCAAAATCAAAATAAACAAATCAAACAAACCAACTACAAAACACACCAAAACACTTAAAATACCAGAAATATTGGGTTGTCACCCAACAAGCGCTTCATTTAAAATCTAGAGCTAGACTTGGAACATCTTGATCATGTGATAAGTGTATCCCACAGAGGATGAATTACACCTTTGATGCTTAATTGATTGAGCAAGTATAAATGCATCCTTGTGGCAAGATGAGTGCTCCCAAGTCCATAATCCATTTTGCAATTGTACCTACCACATGGAAGCACTTCAAAAGAACTTCATAGCCATGATTGGCTATGCCTTTCTCTTATGTTAGTATTTTCTCAATACCAATAAAGTCAATGTCACAAGTGAAAAAAGATGATCATTTTTCTCATTAAGCTCATTCATTTCTACCTTTAAACTGTGAATTTCTTTATCAAGAACAAGTAAATTGTTAATATTTATGTGAACAAAAGTAGGAAAAACAAAAATTTTATCATTTTTCATATTTTCAACAACCTTTTCACACATATATGCATTGTCCTTATTAACTTGCTCTAGTACACATTCAAAAGTAGAGATATCAAGCATTTCTTTACAATTATTGTTTTCGTGAACACAAGAATTCATAAGACATGCTTTTAATTAGCTTTTTCTCAAAACATAAAAGTTATAGCCCTTTAATTAGCTTTTCAATGCCATAAGATTTAGGTCATTTTGAGCTCTGGATGCAAAGATATGACCAAAATATTGAGACATGGTTGGGAGAGCTTCACGGCACACAAGTTCTTCAGTAATTTGGATATTTGGCTACGAAGATATGAGAACTGGATTTTGATATCTTCATAACAGTTGTAAAAATCCTCTTAGATTTAAAATTCAACAAGAATCATCTCAATCCAATATTTGTAGCTAAAGGTATTGCCAAAATACTAAAACGTGTTATTGTCACCAACTGTCTCTTCTCCAATTCTACTTCTTCCATTGCTTCTTTGCACCAAATCTTTTGTTGGTTATCCCTTTGATTCCCTTAAGACCTTTTTATGATGTTGATCCTTCGATTTTATGGTGAATTTGTTGATGAGAATGTTCCAAAAGTTCAGCAAAACAATCCTCCAAGTTTGAACGAAAAAGTTGTGCTTTGAACCCCTAGTCCAATCATCTTTGAATCTACAATGAATATGATGATTTGTGTTACAATTGATCCAAATTATAATTGAATGTATAAAACTTGCAAAACTGTACAAGAATTATGCATTAATTTGCTCAAAATATAAATTTTGCCTCAGAAACTAAAAACCAAGTAAAAACTCTAATTTCTAGAAAAATCATCAAATTGGAGAAGTTTAATCAAATTGAACCAAATTTATGTTAAAAATACTAAAAACACACTAAAAAAATATAATAATACATATACTAAAATATGTAAAATTATCTCTTATCAAAGACCTCATCCATATGCATGTTATTGAACATATCTACCAAGTGTTCGATGAAATGCTTGAATTAACTTCAACCTTTAACTACTTTCCTTAACTCTAGATTCAATTAGTATCTACAAAAATGCAACACAAGAGATATCAAAATAAGAAAAAAAAATGTCTAGACTAATAAAATTTGTATTTGCCTCAAAACTTTGTTTTCCCAGTAACGGCGTCAAAACTTGACATGGTGTGGATTAGGTATAGAAAATAAGAGCAAAATACACACAAATCAGGTAATAAACCTAATCTCCCAACTTTACTGCAAGTATACAAGTCAAGTGTAGTATGGGGAGTATGTAGGTATCGTATCCCACGAAAAATCAAATAACATGCAAGTACTAAAGCTTTATGGCTCACTTTATTATCTAAACAATAAAAAATCAAGATGAGTTGTAATAATGAAATGGAATTCAATAGAATAGGTAAACGATAACAATAACTTTTAGGAATTTAAGTATTTAAGAAGTCTAGAATATAGATTCCATTAATGAACCATGAAATGCATGAATGACTTGCTAAGTGTTATCTTACCTTGTTTAGAATCCAATTCCATTTGAGTCATAACTAGTTCTCAATATGAAATGACAAGATTCCAACTATTCTCATGATGAAATCTTATAAAAACATGAATTGCAATGATTCGCTTAAGCATTCATTATTCACATGTGAATAACTTAAGCATTACTTGTTTATTTTCCATTGTTAAATTCATTTCTCGATGTCAAGTAACAACAACATGACTTTTTTAAGTTGACCATGTAAAAACAAGTGTTAAAACTTGAACAAGTAAACAAACAAGAAACAAGCTTAGCAAGTGAGGATAATTTAAGTCATGCCTTTAGATTCATTAGCTTCATCTATATTCTAGATGAAGCCTTTAGTGAATCATAACTAGTGAAACAACAATTAGCTCAACTAGGAAAAGCTTATGAATAAGTCTTCAACTTCTATTTCCTTTCCAAACATTGAAACTACAAGAAGTGAATGGAATAAGCTTACTATTCTATTGAAATTGTGAGAGAATTCTATTAATTCTCTTCAACTATTCTAACTTTTACATTAACTAATGATAATAATGGATCATAAACGTCTTACAAATGACTCATCCTGAAGTCATTTTCCAACTTGCTAATACACTTAATGCATTGAAATGATGAAGATTTGTATTAAGATTTCAAATGGATATAAAGTCTTTAATTGTGTCCTCAATAGAATCTCCAATTGCAAAAATCTTATCTTCTCTAGAAAAGTATGCAAAAATTAGCTAGGAATGGATGCAAGTTGCAACCCTAAAAAAATTTTGTTGACTTGAAGATCTGTGGGTCAAAAACTTGTGGATCGCTGAAATAGGCCTCACTTGATTTTCTGACTTTTGCTGAGTTGGCTTCTATGTGTGCAGACATTTTTCATGCAATTCCATGAAATTTTTTATGAAGAATTAGGTTTTTCAAATATTTACACAATTAACCTTCAATTATTCTCCAAGTAGTTCATCCAACTTAATCCCTTGAATCGTCTTTGAGTTTGATCCACCTTGACTTTAATTGATCCAAATTGAGATCTTAGTATAATGAATCTGCAAAAGTATACAAAAATTGTGCATTAATTTGTTCAAAATAATAATGCGGCCTTAACACCCTATTCAGTATAAAAACCCTAATTTGGAAAAAGTTAAAAAATGAGTCATTTGTAACCAAAATTGCTATAACTATACTAAATCACTTCCAAAAATACATAATATATCATACAATAATATTGGTAAATCTATCATTTAGTCAGTAGGCTATGTAGAAAGTTCAAAAGCCTATGGGCCTACTTGTCATGATTCTAATGCTATTGCTTGAATTAAGGGATGTACAATTCTTTGAGAATAAGTTTCTTAAAAATAAAGAGCCCATAGTGGATCCTTCAACTATTTTAGAACCACTCTGAAATATTGGTTCTTCTTCTAGTAATAAGAGGAAGACAAATGACACTCCTAATGAACCTAGGATGAGTAAAAGACCAAGGAAAGAGAAGCGTCCTTCTTCAAATTACATATCTTCATAAGCCATTATCTTTGTCATTGAAGGCAATATGGAATCTCTATAAAATTAAGATACCAATCTTATTGAGTGTAGAAGACAATCCTAGATGATTAGTGAAGCTATGTCTTATAGAGATGAAGAAATGGACTTAATATTATCGAATAATACTTGGGTTCTAGTTAATTTACCTCATGGTTGTAAACCAACTGGCTGAAAGATGGATCCATATTAACTTTTAAAGAAAGTTTAGTACCTAAGAAGTTTAAACAAAAAGTAGCAATAGACTATTTTGACATATATGCACCGGTTGCAAGACTAACATCTATTAGAGTACGAATGTCTTTAGAATCAATGAACAATTTGTTTGTACATCAAATGGATGTTAAGATAACATTTCTTAATGGTGACTTGGATAAAGAGATATATATGGAACGACCCGAAGGTTTTGTGTTGCCTAGAAATGAAAAGAAAGTTTACAAACCAGTCAAATTTTTGTACAGCATAAAATAAGCACCTTAATAATGGCATGAAAAGTGTTAATCTATTTTACTCTCAAGTGGATTTAGATATAATAATGATGATAAGTGCATTTACTCTAAGTCTATTGAAGAGTATGATGTGATCATTTGTCTTTATATAGATGAAATGCTAATTGTAAATGATACTATATTGGTTTGGAAGATACCAAAAGGTATCTTTACTCTAGATTTAAAACGAAAGATTGTGGAGAAATGAATACTATTTTAGGTATCAAAGTTAGGAAACATAATGTGGGTTATGCTTTGTGTCAATCTCACTATATATTCACAATATATTTGACAAGTTTCAACCTTTTAAGGTCAAAGCAGTGAGTACCCTTTTGGTCCTAGCTTGAAACTTCATGACAATTTTGGAAAATCTGTTGCTCAACTAGTATATTCTAGTGCAATTGGGAGTTTAATACATGCAATGCATTGTACAAGGCCAGATACCTCATACGCATATTGTAGACTTGCAAAATATAGCAAGAGTCCTAGTGTGGACCATTGGAAGTCCATTGGGCAAGTTTTTTGTTATCTCAAAAGGCTGAACAAAGAATCTAAGACTCTTTTATAATAAATTTCCAGCAATACTTGAAGATTACTCAGATGCTAATTGGTTTACTAAAGTGAGTAATAGAAACTCCACTACCAGGTAGATTTTCATGTTGATAAGTAATAATTTTATTTATTTTAGCATATCAGTTTATATATATTTTTAGTATGTTTTAGTATGTTGTTAATATTTTCTACATAAAAATGGCTCAAATTCATTACTTACCATCAAATAAAGGATTGCTCCAAAATTGGGAATTTTAGTCCAAAAATTAGGATTTTGAGGCAAAATTATTATTTTGAGCAAATTAATGCACAAGTTTATGTGATTTTGCAGGTAAACGATAACTAAATACAATTTGGATCAATTGGAGCACAAGAAATATCAAAATCAAAGATGATTTAAGTTGTGCCATTTTCACTTAAACTTGGCATTTTCTAAAATAATTTTTATTTATCAATCCTACCAAGTCAATTATGATTCAAATGGTGGAAAAACATCTCAAAGGCATGGAAGGAATAACTAAAAATTGAAAAGGGCAAAATTGAAAAGAAAGAGTAATCCGCAAGTTGCTCACTTGCGAATCAGAGGCAACTTGCAGATTTTGACTTCTTCAATTTGCAGCTTGTTCACACAACTTTTGTAGATACTTCCAATGTCCAGCTGCTTGTGCATTGCTCTAGAAGAATATTTCAAAATTCAAGGCAAGATTTTTTAAGATTTGGAATCAAATTTCATTATTATGTTTTCAACTTAGACAATGACTTGAACTAGAGTTTTTTCCATAAATATATGCCCTTGTAGTCATTGAAGACGTGCTTGGTTTATGCTTGGTTTTGTGCTTAAAAGAGTATAAACCCTAGTTTAGTAAGAGGAGCACTCCTTGTAACTACTTAGATTAGTTTTTTTCATAGTTTTGTAGGAATTATCAATTGTTGTAGCAAAATCTTGAAGAAACTTGTACTCAACATGTTTGATGGAATGAAGGAAGAAGCATTCACTACAAGAAATTTAAGTTTTTACCCACACATAAAATTGTGACACATTAATGTGTGTAGGTATTTAGCTACACATTTATTTTGTATGTGTGGGTAAACCTAAATAAGAGTAATTACTATATTATTTGACATTTATTATGTGTAAGGTAAAACTTTTTACCTACATATAAATTTAGGAGGGAAAATTTCCCCCCTAAATTAGAGATTGGCAGGAATTATTGAAAATTTTCAGATGCTGGTGTAGCATTTTTTAAAATTTTATTACCCTACACATAAGTAAAAATGTAAGATATGTGTGGAATAATACTTTAACAGTTTAGCTACACATATTATGAAATGTTAAATATGTGTGGGTAAAGGTTGACTGTAGTAACTAGAGCATCTGACATGGAAAAAAAAAAACTCACTATCATATTGCAATTCGTTTTTTTTTTCTTTTTGAGAGATTAACTACACTTTTCAACTACAATAGATAAAAAGAACAAAAGATTAACCAAAGCCCCAAATTCTCTCTCTCTCTCTCTCTCTCTCTCTCTCTCTCTCTCTCTCACCATTCCTCCCGATCGAGTCACTACCTCTCCTCCACTTACCACTCAACCTGCTCCTCCATTGCTACTCAACCCACTCCGCTGCCCCTCCTTTGCTCATGTGAGTATATATTCTTTTGTTTTTAGTGTGAGTGAGTGTAGATTCTTGTGTTCTCTTATAGCTAAATTTAGGGGTTTTAATAGTTAAAAAAGATGCAATTTTGATACTTTTGATCTTATTCTCTACTGACTTTTGGGTTTTATGAGGTTTGGAATTTTTTTTTTTTGGGCAAAACTTTTGTTGACCTTTAGGTGGGAAGTGGATGGTATGGTGGAAATTTTAATGTTCTTGGCATTAATCCTTGTTCTTGACATAGAGTTGAATGCTCTAATGGAAATGTAGTGCCATTGTAAGTAATTATATACCATAAGCATCTATTCCTGACTTTTGTATTTTTTTTCCCTGTTATTAGAAAAAAACACTGGCTTATAATGATTTTGATATGTTGTTTCCCTCTTATTTTAGAACTTGCTTTTTTACTTCATTTTATTTTGTTTGCACTAAGTTATTTTGATTGGAAGATTGTATAAGCACAAGAAGAGTGGAATTTTGGAAGTAAATTCAATTGACTTATTTTGTCAAAAAATATCGTGGATGCACCTGATGGCTAGAATGCTGTGCGAAACTTATCAATTGTTAAATTCTGGATCAAGTGAGGTTTTCTGTGGTGTACTCTGTGGAACATCTTTTTAAGCCTAAATTTCTAGAACAAATTGCTGATAGAATCATTTATTATCTTCATACAAGGTCTTAATTTGGATTTGTATGATGTGAGTCAATAATTACTTGTAGATGATATAGCTGCTAGTGTAATTTTGAGGCTTAGGTTGAAATAGCAGTTTGTTCTATGTATTTATTGGTCTTTTATGCTCTTATGGAAAATGCCTGGTCAGTTTGAGTTGAAGGACAAATAAAGTGAATTCAAAATATAATAATGTTTCGTGGTCTTTATAATGTCTAACTTTGCAAGGCCCAAACTCTTCAAGTTTTTAGCTGTCGATTTTTATCTTATCTTGATTCTTTGGCTCCCTACTGGTAACTTTAAGTTCAATTGCTAGTAATTTACAAAAAAGGGAAAAAAAAGAAAAACTTCAGTTGCTAGTAATTTAATCTGGTCTAACTTGCCATTGTCTAACTAACTTGCTTCCGTATACACATTGCTTGAGAGAGGTCAAAGACGGACATGGTAGACGTGGAGGATTGTATCACATTCTAATTAGTAACTTCTAAAAACATTAATCTTACTTGTTTTGTTTTAATCTTTACTATATATTTTTATTATTTGTTATTTATCTTGCTCCTACTTGATTTACAGATCTATCTCCAAAAGTGGAACCCGAGTTGGTTAGTAGATAATAAAAGCACTAATTTAACTTATCAATGTTTTATTCCTTACAATGTATTTGTTAATTTTTTTTTATTATTTATGTTGTTCATACTTCATTTACAGATCCACCTCCACAAGTGGAAGCCACAAGTTGGTTAGTAAATAATAAAATCATTAATCTACTTGTTTGTTTTAATCTTTATTGTGTATTTGTTAATTATTTACTATTTAACTTGTTCCTACTTTATTTACAAAGTCACATTCCACAAGTGGAGCTACTGAAGGTGGTTAGTAAATGATTAAGCTACTAATTTGCCATATCAATGTTTAAATCTTAACAATGTATTTGTCAATTTTTTATACTTATGCTTGTTCATACTTCATTTCTAGATCCACATCAATAAGTGGAGCTGCGAGTTGACTAGTAAATGACAAAAGCATTAATCTAACTTGTTTTGTTTTAATCTTTACTTGTTTATTTTTTTTATTATTTGTTATTTATCTTCTTCCTACTTCATTTATAGACTTATCTGCTTCAGTAGAGCCACTAGTTAATAGTGTTAATACAACAAAAGGTTTAAACATTTGCAGGCATTACTTGCAGGTCATGGTGCTCGAAAGGCAATGAAAAATGCTAAGAGCAGATTGACTATAGAGTTTTATTTTTCCTTAATGCAAGCAATATGCAACAATGTGAAAATTTTCAATAATGAAATTAGGTTACATTGTACGAAAGCATTGTAGCTTATGATATAAGGAATGACGACTTGTACCACTTTGAAGTTAGGAAACCCCTTCGTGCACCAAACTTCAAGTAAGTATTTTTTTATATTTGTCAAATTTGATAAGGGTCTTACTTGATGAATGATATGAGTGCATTATAATATTTTATTTTCATGGTGAATTTAGACATTTTTTAATATTGATCTTAGGGATAGGAATGTTCGAAAACTTACTGGTAGACAAATGCAAAGAGCTTGGAGAGGCCATAGATATAAATTGCATACCTATTTTAAAGAGATTGGAGGAAAGGATGATCCAATTAAGGCAAAGAGTAAGTGGCATGAGGAAGTTAGCCTAAGAGGATTGGGAATATTTTTGTGACCTTTGGAGTAATTCTACATACAAGGTAATGTGTATATTTGTTTAATGCAACTATAAAGCAACTATGTTATGGAACTGATTTTATTTTATTTATTTATTTCTCATTTTTTTCGTTAAGGAACAATCAAAGTGGAATGTTGAAGCTCAAGGAAAATGAAAATGAGAATCCAAAAATGGTTCTAAGAGTACAACACACCATCATGTTGCACGTGGAGCTGATTTGAACTGATCCAACTGGCCAAATTGAGACTTGGCATAGTTGACATTGGCATTTCGAGAGGGGTTGGACATCTTCGGAGTTAGTAGCTAAATATGTAAGTTAAATTTTGGATTATATTAAATATTGGCTTGTTTAGTTCCAGCTTATTTATTTTTTTCTACCATATGTTCTCTATTTCAAATCTTCTTGATGCATTTGTGTTATTTATGTTTCTTTGTTACAATTCTACTATTTTCATTGCATTGAGCACAAAACTAGTAAACATCTTCCAAACAATAAAAGAAAAAAATGGGAGAAGTTGTTAGAACTCCTAACCAATAGAGTGATGTGTTCCTAAGCCTGTGCAAACAAGGAGGACAGAGAAAATGGAAAAAATTGCAAGCCTGCAAAAGAAAGAAAGAAAGAAATAGGACATAAAAGCACAAAAATATCACATTAATCTGCATAGCTTCATCTATTGAGTCTGTGAAAGTCTAATATATGGTGAATTTCAGTCTTGCCACCATTTTAGCTTGATTAAAGTCATTTTCAAACATGAGCAGTATTCTAATGCACCAAGCACTGGCAACGTATAAAATGAAGCACTTGAGTAAGCCAAATTAGGGCTAAGAGATTTTACAGATATAGAGCAACAAACACAACTAAAACAAAAAGAAGAGAATAAAAATTGAAACTCAAAATTTCTTCGACCACTAATAGAATTGAAATGTAAGAATATTTGACAAAGAAGGTCTTAATAAATTAATTACTTTGCAAGATTTGAATCATCAAGTAAACAAGATTGAGAAAAGATTATGATAAGACAACAATTCAATCAATAGATATGGAAACTACTAATGCTGACTGCATTCATACTCAAGGTTTTGTCTCTTCTTCATCCTATTCAATCTTAGGTGCGACGTAGAACCTTATATAACCCTATCTCTGCAATCTTGTATTCAACAACAACACTTGCACTTGTTGAGAACTTCACACCTTACACTATCATAGATATCGCAACTATGCAGAACACCCAAAAAGTAACTTAAATAATGTAAAAGTGAAAAAAAATAGTAACAAAAAAAGTCACTTTCGCTTTTAGAAACTTCAAGGTCATTTTATATTGTATTTTTTTATTAATTCTTCCTTTTATGTACTATTACAATCTAAAGATTAGAGAATTATTGAGGTTGAGTGTCTATGTTGTGTCTCCTAGAATTTGCTGCAATGCTTCTACTTTTTGGATAGAAACTAAGAGGGATATAAATAATGCTTGGAACTGACAATTGAAAAATCAGAAGTATAAGTCTATGTTAATATTACAGGAATATCCCTCTTCTTTGCTGGTATACAATGGAAGATATTATTGCCTATAGCTTTCTTCAATGCTTTTGATGTAAAGAAGTAGGTTGAAGTGCACGTTTCTCACTAAGTATTAATTGTTGAAACTTTAAATGGTTGAATTGTTACAATATGAACCGCTTAGAACTTTTTGAATAAGTAAGGAGATCTACTTTTTTAATGGTAATTGAGTGTGTTCTGAAATAGTATTAGTCACTCTTATAATTTGATTGACTGTGATTAGAAAAACTCGTATAAATAGTCACTCATGAGCAGTCTTAGAAAATTGGTTATAACTTTGTATATAAAGCTTTGATTTGGAATGATTCTTATTGTTTTAAAAACTAGACTCATAGATATTTCTAATGGTATGAGGTACATAGCCTAATTATTTGTAGATTAACACCATAATTCTTAAGAACCGTGGCTGAAATTTTAAGACCTGTGTAAACTAGATTTTGTGAAGAGCCAAGTTGTAGCATGATTTTGAACTTGTTTTGTTGAAATATGAGTTGATGTTCTTCACAAAAATTATAGCCTTTGAGACATATATTTTAATCATATAAAGCTCATGCCCTATTTCTTTCTAGATTAATACCAGAAATTACAATAATAAGCTAACACATCCATCCCTGCATAACCTAGAGTTGGTGAGGCGCAAAATTTTGACTTAATTTTGACCCTATTCTTGTTGGAATTTTGATTTACTTTCTTTACAGTGGTTAATGTTTCATAAAATCTAGTTTCTAGACATATAAAGTTCAAATCAATCCGAGTTGTGAACTATAAAGTTATGCTCAATTGAATATTGATTCTTGGTATGACTGAAAATAAGATTTTGATAGTAGATAGGACAGATTTATGATTGAAATTTGATTGGGTTATGGTGGGATTAGAAGTTATTATCTACATAAGAAATTGCTCCAAATTGAGCTCTAATTTATAAAGATTTTGATTTTGTAAGAATTAGACGAGTAGAATTGGAGTTATGCTCGTTTAAACACACATTGGTTAGGAAGTCGTGACCAAAGGCCGCATGTAGATTGGAGTTATGCAAACCTATATGTACTTACCAAATCTTACTGTTTTAAATATTACAAATGTGTTATCATGTGTCCTCTTGCCTACTATGTTGCTTGTGTTTCAATTTGTTCTAATCTATTTACCTCTTTAGCTTTTAGTGTTTTCTCTATAAATTTTTCCTCTTTAGCTGAAAGATACTCTCTAACTACGTTGACCAGGTATGTCTTCTATTCTATTTGGTTTGTTAGTTAAATAACACTTTTTTTAGTTTCAGCATTTATTTTTCTCTCTAGGGGGACAAGATTGATAATTTTCTTGTTAATTATCAAGTATTGGCAAGATTGATAATTTTCTTGTTAATTATCGAGTTTTATAGCTTTTCTATTATTATAGTACAAGTTATAAGTATTTGTTAGTTATTATAACTTTCTTAGACGAGTGATCACTGGAGAGAATATGCCTTATTCTAACTTTTTTGTACGAGTGATCACTAGAGAGAGTATATCACACTACAAGAAAAAAGGCCTATAAGGACACCTTAAACTGTCAGTGTAGAAAGCTTATACCGACACTTTTTTTTTTCCCGACAATTAGGTCAAATGTTGTCCATTCTCGCGTGGGGATAGGTCTATGGCATGTACATATGTCAGGAAAAGCCTTTAACCTGACAATAGGAACATTAAGAAAATGGTGTTAGCCTGTCAAGCACAATTGTCAGGACAATGTAAATTTTAAATTATTATTTTTGGAGTAATTAGACATTTATGACTGCTATATAAACTGGCTTCTATGACACCTATAGGTGTCATTATAAATTTTTGTTGACACTTTTAAGTGAGCTTTGTTATTCATTTTGGCATATTTGCCAATGGGTATGCTGACACTTTAGAGTGCCAAGATTGTAATTTTTTTTTTTATTAAACATAGCAGAATGACTATGGCATACACAACACACCTGCAATTGAACAAACAACACGTGCAATTGAACACAATACAACACACTTGCAATTCAACACAACACAACTGCAATCAACACCAATTTGCATTCCTCAATTCAACCAATAATCATATTCATCATAATCTTCTCAAAGTCAAACACGAACAATAATAAGGAATAACTGGAAACAAACACAGCAAACCATAGACTAGTGGATACCATTCATAAACAAAAAAAGATTGCAATCACCAATTGAATTCCAGTATTGCTCATAGAAACCAGAAAAGAAATGCAATCACATAGTTATTCTAACATCTAGAGATCATTGGCAGTAGCATATATACCTAAGTCACCAAAAAGCACAAAGTTGTCCTAACAAAAGTTAGCATTGCCAATAGCCTATCTACCAAACACAAGTCACTAAAATGCACAATGTTGTCTTAATAAAAGTCAGCATTGCCAGTAGCCTATCTACCAAACAAAAGTCACCAACAGATATTAGCTTAACAAATGATTTTTGTACATTAGAAGGAATCTGAGTTCGTATTGAGTTCTAACAGATATTACCAAGAAGCTTTGCCAAGAAATGCATTCAAGAACTTCCACAAGATGACCACAATTTCCAAATCCTTAGTGTACTGTAAATTTGAGTGTACATAGATTGGGGGAAATACTAAGGGTAAATGCAAATACAAATCAAAGAGTTTATTAAGTGAAATTTAGAACAAACAAATTTTATGGGTAAAATAGTTAAGCCTTTAAGAATGCAATCATAGGTTTCATGAAGAAAAACATGCTAATCACCAAAACTAAAGACAGAACCTCTAATTATATATGTATGCAAAATATTTGACTTAGGGTATATGTAATGCACTATAATTACGCAAAGCTAGTAATCAAAGGAAAATCTGAGATAAAGGAAAATGTAAGCAAGAAAAATTAAAATCAATCAACATAAACAGTTCATGACCACATAATTGAACTTCTTCCTTAGCTTGCATAGTTACTTCCTCCAGTTTCATCTTAGATGCCTATGTGGCATGGAATAAAATCAAATGTTCTCATTCAGATGTTCAATCCAGGTATGTCATTCAAAGAAATGAGCAAATGAGTCAAAAAGATTTCAGCTGCATGTGCTTCCCTAATCAAACAATTGGCATCACTATTAGATTTAAGTCTTATTTGTGGGGTGCCTTGATCAGAGTTCTTAAAACAGAAGAGTCAACTACATTAACTGAAGTAAGGCACATCTAACATCATTAGCCGAACTACATATCTCGTCGCCTTGTACAGATGCATCTTCCTAAAATTTATTCCTTAATTACGCCATAATATATTACAAAAGTAGATAAAGTAAATTCCCAATAAAACTAGATGAACAATGTTCTATGGGCAATAAAACTCTTGCAGCTTTAGAGAACTCATCACCACATGCAAAGAGCTGTAAAACATGACCATCATTATATAAATAAAAAGAAAAAGAGAGGGTGGAAGAACAAGTTACAAGAATATACATATATGTGTATGTGTGTGTGTCATAATAAGAAAAGGACAGAAATATTGTGAAAAAAACAAAACAGTTTTCTCTGCAGTAAAAAATTAAAATTAGATAGACAAAAAGAAGGGCATGGGGAGAAATGAAAAAGGAAGAAAATGTACAAGTTTGTCTTAACATCACATATTCCAGTTAGATGGAATCTGTTAGTATTTGCACGCTTGAAAATAACAAGCTGATTCTCTAATCAAACATCAAAACTCAAAAGCCAATACTATAATCAAAATTCCAAATTGAATTACAACCATTAGCGTAAGATATTGTCGAACCATTCATTATATTGTATATCCTAATTTAAAATCCCAAAAAAAGAAAAAAGAGCGAGACCTGAAGTTGTAGAACCACGCAATCTTCTGTATCCAAAATCTGAAAAAGGAAGAAAAAGATACATCAAAAGCATCAAATTTTGGAAAGCAAGTTTCATGCTTATTTTCAAACTTTAAATGCTCGTCTTGTTCTCTTCCTCAACAGGAAACAAAATACATTCCTAAAACCCTTAAAAAAATCATCTTTTGGGTCACTCAAAATAGAGCCTTTTCAACTTAATACCATCTAAAATCACAACCAATACATTCTTTCAATAAAAAATTAAATAAATTTAGGACAATAAAATTAATTAAAAAATAAAAATCACCTCCACTAGCCAATAAAATTAGGCATAATAATATATCTGATGGGCTAAAACTTGGAAAAAAAATACAAATCACAGAATATAATAAGAAGAGGAGGAAAAAGAAAAGGACCAGCTGCTATTGGATACCTTTATAGCCTTCAGATTAAGGTAAAGAGTTGAGACCGAGACCGAGAAGGAGAGTAGAGGGATAGCCGACGACGGCGTTGGTCAGCCACACCGTCTCAACCCAGATCTACACCGTCCTTCTCTTCCTTTTGTCAGCTACCTAAATCTCAATCCAAATGATGCATTTTTTATAGAAAGACAAAAGATTGGTATTAGAGAACTCAAATTAGAAAGAGAGAGGCCGAGGATTAGAGAACTCATATAGGTTGGAGATTTTGTGGATAGATTTGGGGAACAAGATTTGGAGTAGTGGCAGATCTTTTTTGGCTAATTGTGTAAGTGGCGAAACATTTTAAAGGAATTGTATACCAAATACAAAACGGCGTCGTTAAGTACAAAAATTTGAAATGCGCTATTTTTTTTCTCCTCCCGCGCTTTCTCACCCTATTTTTTTATATGTCAAAAATAAAACTACGTAGTTTTATGTTAACTTCTTATTAGTTTTACTGACATTCATCCCAAATGCCCTAATAGCTACCCTAATTTGACATATCAAAATTTTCAATTTTAAAAAATATAAAATAAAAAGCAATGATATTTGGTTCATGTTGTTTTATTATGACACTCACTTTTTTTTGTCTTTATAAAAGATATATAATGGCACTTACAACAAAGTGTCATTATAAATGTGTCCTAATAGACCTTTTTTCTTGTTGTGTCAACTTCTTTTAAAGCAAAATTCATAACTGATTATTTCTCAATCCCTAGCTTTTTGATGCAGGGATCTACCAAACAACATTGGCGGCATATTTTATGCGATGGAAAGTCACATCTTGGCTATATCAAATCTTGCTTTCGTGCTATTATTGCTTATGGTAGTTGAATATAGCTGAATTTGTATTCTTTAGTATGGGTTTTGATTTGTCACATTTTAAAGAGATATCTTTACTATAGCAGTGTTCAAACTTTCTTATCCACATTGAAACAGCATTGGCTTCATTTAAATTTATAAATGCTTATATAATTGTGATTCTAATTTTTTTTCTTACAATTTCAAGACGAGTTACACAATTGAAATTTTCTCAATGCATTTGTGGTTGGCAGATGTAAGCCTTTCAAGAAGGAGACTTAATGAAAAGATTTTCAAGAATCAGGCACTCTGCAAAATGCTTCAAAGAAACTCTATGGTCTTTGGTAAATGTAGTCTATGATGGCTAAGATATGGAAGAAAATTACCTTGATTGGGTCATATTTAGAACATGATATTAGATAGAATCGGATTTAAATTCTTTTATGCTTTGTGA
Source organism: Mitragyna speciosa (assembly GCA_024721245.1). Lineage (NCBI taxonomy): Eukaryota > Viridiplantae > Streptophyta > Magnoliopsida > Gentianales > Rubiaceae > Mitragyna > Mitragyna speciosa. The sequence goes on from CM045569.1 coordinate 20,473,219, forward strand.
TATTTTTCCAGCATTGTATTTGAACATACTACTTTCTTATTTTCAAAAGTTATGTTTCGATTTGATATTGGCGTTGGATGGTGTTATCGACATTGTTTCAACATTTGGATGTTTGATACTGATGTTTGGATCGTCATATTGACATTGTTTGTTTGCTTAGTTATTGTGTTTTATTATATATGATAATTTCAATTTCAATTACATATATGTATTGTTTACCTACACATACAGATACTTTTAGCTACATATACAGGTGGGGTAACATTAACACAAGTAAACTTTGCCCACACATACAGGTTCCTTTACCCACACATACAAATGTGTTACCTACAAATACAATAAATTTTATCTACACATACTGATGCTTTTACCCACGCATATGAAGTGTCCACCAATATATGTATAAAATTCACCCACACATTGTGAAATTTTTACCCACACATTTTGTTTCTTTTACCCACACATTGTGAAGTTTTTACCCACACATTCTGTAACTTTTACCCACACATTATAATCATTTTACCCACACATATGACCAAAGTTTTATCTACACATATAAAATGGCATGCCACCTCACATGCCACATTTATGCCACATCACATGCCACGTAGTCATACACGTCATACAAAATATGCCAACAGGGAAGTTTCGTCACTATCCACGTCATCATCCATGTCATCGTCCATGTCATCATCACACAATCGGCAACCAAATTATCCACACATATTGTATATATTTACCAACATATATATATATGTGTAGGTATAAGGTTTACCTTTACCCACACATAAAAATAAGTGTAGGTAAAAACATTTCTCCGCAGTACGATAGAGATACTTGCTAACGTTTATTTTATGTGTAGGTAAAGACATTTGTTGACACAAAATTATTTTTTACCCACACATCATGTGTGTGGGTAAAAGCTTAATTTCTTGTAGTGATTGGAGCCATGTTCAACCATATATTGAGCATTTCCGACCTTACTCTTTCTAGTTTCGTTCATGCATGCTTGTTTGCATTCATTCATGTGTTTAAGTTTACCTTAAATATGTTAAACTAAGTTGAACTTCATTAGGTTTAAGATGAAGCTTTAATATGTTTTGAATTAGTTTATGGCCAAATTTATTCTTATTTATTCATTTACTTAGTCTTAATACTTGTTAGTTGATTAGCTATCAATTTCAAGTCATCTTAATTATTATTTGACAAAGAGATTTGCACTAAATAATGGAAAGAGTAAATGGAATATATGTTGAATCTCATGAGAGTAATGATTCACATAGGTGGATTAAGGTTTAAAGCCACAATTCATAAGTTTAATGAACTTAATGCATACAAGATTTTACCACAAGAGTAGGAAAAGCTCATGTATTAAGTAGTATTTCATTCATAGAGAGATCTAGTTTAGAGTATAATTGGAATTGAATCCTAAATTTGAATAAAACCAGTCATGGCCATAAGCTTAACTTTCATATAAAAGTAGTATTATTAAGCCTAGTCAACTTTGTTTAACTAGTTTCTTCATATTTTGTTCACTTGAAGTTGATTTTCCTACCATTTTCATCTATCAAGATTTGATTGTTTAGATAATAAAGTAAGTTAGTAGGCTTTGGTAATTGCTAGTTTTTGTTTTCTCGTGTAATCGATCTTAATACTCATCATAGCTACAATTTACTCGTGCACTTGCACAATGAGTATTAGGTTATAAGTTTTATTACTTGTTTGTGTGATTTTAAGTGAATGTATTGCTATATTTTGATATAATCTAAACTCACAATCAAGTTTTTGGTACACTGCTACCAGGGGAAACATTGAAATTTTGGCAATATCAAGGCAAATACAAGCTTTATTAGTCTAGACGTTTTTAGTTTCTCTTGTTTTGATATCTTGTGTTTAGTGTATTGTACGGTACCTTTTGAATCAAGAGTGAGAGAAGGTGAAAACAAGCCAAAAGTGATTCAAGCATTTCAATAAATGCATGGAACAGCAACTCCTAATTGAAATAACTATTAGCCTTATAATGAATACAAGTCTAGTATTCATGAATGTATGTCTTTCAATGATGAGGTGCAAATGTTAAAATCACAAATGCATGCATTAAATTGCATGCTTATGGAAAGGTTTGGTCAAAATTCTAGTTCGAAATATTCCTTATTGTACTATTTGTGAAGGTAATCATGCATACTTTGAATGTGGATATAATAACCATGTACAATTTGAAAATAATTGTACTTATTCACCTCAACATCAAAATTACGCTCAACATGATAATTTGGGGTGAATGGATTAATGGAATCAACCAAATATACCTACTTGTGTTGAACAAAATTTATTTTGGAAAATGAAGCATAAAGCCAATATGGATGAAATAGATGACAGGAGTAGAAGATTGGAAGGCCATTTTGCTAAAATTGAGGAAGCATTAAACTCTAGGAATGAGGAAGTAACTTAAAAAAAAAAGAATGAAATAAACCTAGAGTCATCATATGATGGAAATGAACAAATAGATGTTCAAATTAAATAGTTCAAAGTATGAGTGTGGAAATTAATGATCAAGTTAAAAATAATCCTACTTTTAATGAAAATGAAGTTAAAGTTCAAAGAAGTGTATGTGCTAATAATGTGAATGACTTGGAACACTATGGTATTTATGATTCTTATGGTTATGCTTATATGTAATATATGTGTGGTAGTAATCATGAAGACTATAATTGTAGGCTCAAGTTCAACCACATCTAGAAGCTTATGATAATCAACTACAATTTTATGGTGACACCTCTATGCATAATAATGATTTTGAGCATGATAATGAAATTCATGAATGTGCATGTGAGGAAAATGTTGAAAATGAGGAAATGGAATATGATGCTCAACTTGTGGAACTCCCAAGTTTGTGAAATCATGCATGAAAGTTCATGAAAATGAATGGAAAAATAATAAAGAAATGCTTGATAATTCTATCCTTTATACTTGAATAAGAGCAAGTAGATGAGGATAATGCATATGTGTGTGAGAAAGTAGTTGAAGATGTGGAAATTGATTACAATTAATTGTTTATTCTACATTTGAGCATACAAATATTGATAATAACTTTGCTCTTGAGAAGGATATTGAAAATACGAAGGTAGACTTTAATGAGCTTAATGAGCATATTGCTCCTCATTTCACTTATGACTATTGATTTTCTTGGTATTAAATAGATACTAATACAAGCGAAAGGTATAGCCAATTTTGGCTATAAAGTTCTTTGCAAGTGCTTCTTTGTTATAGGTACAATTACACAAGTGAATTATGGACAATTGAGCACTCATTTTGAGACAAAGAATGCACCTTTATCTTTCTGAACAAAGAACTAATTTGAGCATTCAGTTCTCTCTTCGCCAACCTTTCTCTCTAGGCTAACTAATTTTTGAATTTCAAAAGTCCCAGACTCATTGGCTGCCTGACCAATGCTGATTAGAATCCCAATTCATCTCCCATGACCAAAAAATCATTTGCCAGCTTGTTTGGTGCTGAATCATCGTCAGTAGAACAGGTTCAACCTCCATCGACTCATAGGGGCAAAGCAGTGATTATCTTCTCTAAGGCTGAGATTCTGCAGGCGGCCAAAGCTCTCAAACTAACTATCATTGGGAAATTCTCTCATGGAAAACCAAAATTGGAGGAGATACGTAATTTTATCAAACTACTAGATCTGAAAGCTAAGGTTTCCATCAATCATCTGGACTCCAAACATGTGTTGTTGCGTTACTATTCTAAAAATGATTTCTTGTGCTTCTAGACAAGGAGTTTATGGTATGTCGGTAAGTTTCCTATGAGAACATTCAAGTGGTCTCCTTTCTTTCATGTTGAGAAAGAATCATTAGTGGCTCCAGTTTGGTTCTCTCTCCCGAATTTACCTATGCACCTATTTGAGAAACGATTTCTTTTCTCCATTGTGAGAGTTGTTGGAAAGCCTTTATATATGGATTTAGCCACAGTTTCTTTGTCATGGCCTAGTGTTGCTAGGGTCTGTATTGAAGTAGACTTGTTGAAAGAACTTCCTGATTGTGTTTGGATTAGTGTGGAGGGTAAATCTAATAGGGTTTGCTAATGAATAATCCCAGAGAATTTACCAAAGTATTATGATTCATGCTGGAAATTAGGACATGCTCTGGATGAATATAAGAAGGGGCAGGTTAAATCACCACACCAGCAGGAACATCAGGCGTATAGGCGTGTTTCTCTACAATCTGAGGAAGGCCTGAAGTTTGCAGTGATTGAAAAGCCATTTGTTGGCACGCTGGTAGTGGAAGAATCAAACTTCGAAAAGCCATTGGTAACGGTAGTTGAGGATGATAAAATTGACAACGAGGGAAGAAAGGATATAATGCTAGTGATAGAGGAATCAAGTATGGTCTAGGAGGGATCTAAGCAGGATGTTCAATTGCTTGTTTCACCACGGTTTTCTATCCCAAAGTTGGTGCAAAATTTGGATGGGAGAGAGCTACATTCACCTCAGTCTCAAGCTACTGTTGGACTAGAGAAGCAGTTCAACAAGGTATTGAATAGATCATCAAAGTTTGCTGATCAGTGCTATCAGGTGGAGGAGCTTCCAGAGAATGTGGAAGCTCAGGCTGTCATTTGTGTTCAAAAGAATGTAGCTGATTGCTTCGGTCAACACACTTCGTTGGAATATTTCGCTGTAGTTATTTTGGAAACCTCTGTGCATAAGTTTCAGCTGCCAAAGCGAGGCAAAGGGATTCGCCCTTCATTTTCTTCAAACAGATAGTTATGATCCATGGTAAAACCATCCATTAACTCTTTTCAGCTTTTGTCTGATGATAAGTCACCTTTTTGGAACATCAAAGGGTTGGCTAAACTCTCTTATTTATGTAGATTGCGTAAGTTAATAAGGATGCATGTCATTCAACTCTTAGCTTTGTATGAAGTCAAAGTAGATAGGAATAAATTGGAGTTTTTCAAGTGTAAGTTAGGTTTTGATTTTGCCTTGAATAATGATGCAAATTCTCTTTGGATATTTTATAAGTCTTTGTTTCAGCGTTTGAAGATTGGAGAAGGTAATCAACATTTATTAGTATAGGTTATTCATCCTCAGATTGAGCAATCCGTTTGCCTATCTATGGTTCATGTAAAATGTATTGAAGTAGAGATAGTTGTTCTTTGGGAGGGTTTACTAAGGGATAATGGGGAGGGTAGCTTGCCATGGGTGATTGTCGGTGACTTTAATTTAATTGTGGGGGGAGATGAAAAGCGGGGTGGGCGTCTTTTTAATGCCAATCAGGTGGTGGAATTCCTGAGTTTCCAGTCTGATGCTGGGCTTTTAGATGTTGATTTTTCTGGATCACCATTTATGTGGTGTAATAATTGGGAGGATGTGGTGCATATTTGAAAGTTAGATAGAGCTCTTATTAACTCCAGATGGTGTGAGATAGGATTGGCTATTGTCGTCAGACATCTTGGTTGATTTTCCATCTGATTATGCCCCTTTGCTTCTTTCTTCTTCGTTGAGAAGTGATACTAAATCAAAAGCTTTCAGGTTCTTGAATGTTTGGACTGAACATGAGGGTTTTCTACAGGTTATCAAATATGCATAGAATATTCCCTTGACTAGGTCCTCTTATTGCTTTGTATTCTATGAGACTGAAGAGAGTTAAAGAATGCTTTGAAAGTGTGGAATAAAGAGGTTTTTGGTAATATTTTTGAAAATGTGAAAAAAGCTGAAAAGTTGCTTGAAGATGCTAAAATGAGAGTAGAGGAAAGATGACTCAGAGGAGGCTTTGTCTTAACTTTACAAAGCTTAATATGATCTAGCAATGTCAATTAGCTAAAAGAGGAGCATTTTTGGAAGCAAAAGGCACATGTAAAGTGGTTACAAGATGGCGAATAGGAATTCTAAATTCTTTCATTCTATAGTGCAAAATAGGAGGGCTATGGTGATCATACACAAGATCAAAACTTCATCTAGTCAGTAGGGTTGAGTCTGATGAGTTGATTGAGTAAGAAGCAATGCAATATTTTTCAAATCTCTTTTCTGCGGATATTGGTAGCTGTAGATGATTATGAGCTAGATATGATTCCAAAGATCATTAATGAAGTGAATAATGATATGCTTGTAGCATCGCCATCTAAGGAGGTGGTTTATGACATTATTAAAGGGATGGATAGGTGAGAGTGCTAGTCGAGTCCTAATGATCTTTTCGAGGAAATTTTTTGTCAAAGCAATGGGAAGTTATCGGAGATGATATCTTTAAGTTGTTTCTGCTAGAGCTGAATTGCCTAGAAGTATGACTTGCAACCTCAGGTGATGTTGATACCAAAGAAGAAGTCTCCTTAGCTTTTCTCTGATTTTAGACCAATTAGCTTGTGTAACTTCTTCAATAAGGATTTTCTCCAAGATTCTCTTAAAGAGGCTTTCAGAGGTTCTGCCTAGAAATATTTCTCCTTCAGTAAAATGGATTCGATAAAGGGAGGTTGATTTTTGATTATAATTTTCTTGCTCAGGAATTACTAATAGATATTGGGAGAAAGAATTTTGGTAGGAATGTGGTTTTAAAGTTAGACATGGAGAAGTATATGATAGAGTATCGTGCGTGTTTTTGATGAGGGTACTAAGGGTGTTTGAATTTGGAGAATGCTGGATTGATAGAATTTGGATACTGGTCTCAAATGTTTGGTTCTTAGTCATTGTTAATGGTGCTCCAGTTGGCTTTTTCATGTCATCTAGAGGATTACGACAAGGTGATCCTTTATCACCTACGTTGTTTGTTATTGGTGCTAAAGTACTTTCCTATTTATTGAAACAACTGGTGTTGAAAAGATCTTATGTGGGTTTTAAGCCTCTTAGAGGATGTCCGCAGGTCACACATCTAGCTTATGCAGATGATGTGCTACTTTTTACTAGTGCATCAAAGAGAGCTTTGCATGAGATCATGTCGTGCTTAAAAGAGTATGAAAGGATCTCGAGTCAGAAGGTCAACAGACAAAAAACGTTTTTTATGGTGGACCCATAATTGGAGGCAGATAGGCATCAGTTAGTAGCTAAGAGAACTAGTTTTGCTTTGGAAGCTTTTTCTAATCAAATATCTAGGATTGCCCCTTATATGCATGAAGATGGTAGAGTATTTATTTTTCTAGAGGCTATGCAGACTGTTGCAACAACGGGTATTAAACTAGGAGAAATTGTTGTCTTTCATTTGGGGGTAAGATAGTAGTTGATTAAGCATGTGTTGTCATCCATTCCGAATTCATATTCTTGCAACTACGAACTCTACTAGAATTACTCTATTGATGATTTAAAAAATATTTGTGAGATTCTTGTGAGGTTCGAATGAGGCAGGGAGAGGTCTTCATTAGGATGAAATGGAAGGAGTTACTGTTTGCCTATGAGGAAGGGGAGTGTTGGTCTTTCGGTCATTACTTGATGCTTATTCTGCAGTTTTCTTTAAAATTATGGTGAATTTTTGGAACTAGGTGATTCATTGTGGGTTGATTATTTAAAGGCAAAATATTGTGCTAATAAACACCCAAATCAAATTTCTTTTTCTAGTTTGGCTTCATTAAGTTAGAAGAGGATACTGAAGGCAAGGGATTTAGCTGAAATTCACATGAGGTGGGTGGTAAGGAATGGTGCTTGCAGCTTATGGTTGGATAATTGGATTGGTTTTAGACCTCTAGCATGGAGATATCACTCATTTTCCACTCAATTCGTGGTTGATTTGGTGATCAATGGCCAATGGAACTATAATTTGCTTCAAGTTATGGTGGATTCAGAGACTATTGGTGCCATCTCTAGAATTGCATGTCCAAATAATCCCAAGCTAGATAGCTGTTTTTGGTCACTCATAGCTAGAGGTAATGTTTCTCTTGGTAGTGCCTTTAATCTTCTTCGTAACATGCACAATAATTCATGGATTTTGGGAAGGCTCTGACTACAACAAGTTTCTATTAAAATCTCTTTCTTTTGTCTTCAATTATTGCATCATAAGTTGCCCGTTGATGATGTTATTCAAAAATTCAGATTCTTAATTGTTTCAAGGTGTAGATATTGTAATTCTCCAAAAGGTGAGTCAATTAATCATTTGCTTGCAACAAGTGAATTAGCAAGCAAGATTTGGAAATTTTTGGGGATAGAGTTTAATATGTCATGGGGTAGGAAGTCGGCTAGGGAATATATGTTTACATGGTGGTTGATAACCTCTCGAAATCCTAAGTTGACTTTTTTATACCATGTCATTCCTTTGTTTGTCTGTTGGCATATCTAGAAATTTAGGAATGTAGTGTTTTTTGAGGGGATAACAAGGTCTTTTAAGGTTGTCTTGGCAAATATAGATAAAGATATTGTGGCTACCTTTTCGGCAAAATTCGCCAATGAAAAAGAGATAAATACTCGGTGGGGATGTTCTACAGATGGCAAGAAATGTTAGAAGGACAGTGGCAATTCAAACTATTAGGTGGATTAAGCCTCCTATAGGGTGCCTGGTGCTCAATACTAATGGATGTTCAAAAAGGAATCCTGGAGAAGGTAGAGGTAGAGGTATTCTACGTGATTTCACAAGGTAATTTAACTTTTGCATTTGCTTGTTATTTTGGCCAGGTAGCAAGTTTTCAAGACAAGAGTGAAAAGCGTTAGTTGTACAGTTTAAGAATGTGTAGGGAAAGAGGTTGGAGTCCATTCAAGTGCAACTTGATTCGAAAGCCCTTGTTGATGTGATGTGATGTGGAACAAGATTTTCACTTTTTTTTTATTATTTATATGTATTAGCTTTAGGATTTTAGATAGGTTATTTTCTATGATTTTAGTGTTATTTTATTTATTTTAGTAGGATTTTCATAATTGCTATTATTGTCGTCGACGAGGAGCATAAAAAAAGGAAGAAAAGGGCTGGAAGATCGATATCATAACTTGGGAATAGAATTGTTGAACAGAAGACTTTATTTGATAGAGCGTGCCCACGCCTTATATCAATATCTGTTGTCAGTTGATCAGAAGATTTCTTTCAATATAGAGTGCCCATGCCTTATGTTAAGAAGTCTGCTATCAAAAACGGGATTTACTATTTTCTGCAATTTTTCTTAATTTTCTCCTATTTTTCTTTCTTTTGTCTTAGGAAACTAATGTAGCCTATAAATAGGTATATCCTAGGGTTTTTTTATCATTCTTTATCAACTTATTCATAATAAACTTGATTTTTACCAATTTCACTCAATTTTCTTGAGATCTAAAAGGTTCTAACGAATCTTTTCGAAGTTAGATCATGATTCTTTCTCTTTGGTTCTTCGGGAATCGTTTGTGAAACAAATTTCTTAAATCACGCTTCTGCATCAATTGGTATCAGAGCAGGCTTTTCCTGTTCTCAAATTATTCCAATAGCCGGTAACACATCTGGAGACAGAACTTCTACCCCAAAGAACGACCGCATGGATTGCTTGGAGTAGGTGACAGGGTTCAGATGGATCGCATAGAGCAGGCGCAAAACGAACAACAAGTTCAAGCAGAGCATATGCAGGCAAGCATAGATCGAATTATACAGCGTTTAGATTAGATGGGTGTTAAGGGATAGAATAGACAAGGAGATCAGGAAGAGAGAGTGCCTCTTGACCATTCCTTGGTCATTAATGAATAACGAACAATCCCTCCTAGGGACCAAGCCTATGAGGATGATTCGTCTAACCACGAAACATTGGTGGGATTTGGCCATAGAGGCTCTATTCAAAGGGATTTTTAACGCCAAGATCCTGAGGAATTCAAGTTGAAGGTAGATGTGCCTTCTTTCAATGGTAATTTGGGTATAGAGGACTTCTTGGATTGGATTGCTGAGATTGAGAGGTTCTTTGAGTATATAGAGATCCTTGAAGACCGACAAGTCAAACTTGTGGCTTATAGGTTGAAGGGAGGAGCGTCGTCTTGGTGGGAGCAACTGCAAAATCAAAGACGTCGTCTAAAAGAAGCAGCTTGTGAGGGCATGGTTGAAGATGAAGCAACTTCTTATGACCAGATTTTTGCCTCCTAATTATGAACAATATTTATTCTCCCAATTTCAACATTGTGTTCAGTGAGGCCGTTCCGTTCATGAATACCATGCAGAGTTTCTACGTTTGTTATCCCGCAATAATGTGATGGAGACTGAGGGATAACTTGTTTCAAGGTTTCTTCATGGTTTGAGCTTGAATGTGCATGACGAGATTGGTATTCAACCGGTTCTTACTTTGGTACATGCTCATAATCTAGCATTGAGGGCAGAGATGAGTTTGGCAAGAAAGAGAAATACCCGCGGTGATGGAGCACAAAGGAAATTTGACTCAAACATATCTAATGCTGGGGAGAGCCAAAGAGATAATCATGAAACCTGGAGTGCTAGATACTGTGAGGACAAGAAGGCCAAGTGTGAGGCAACCACAACCTACTAGCATGAAGACCCCTAATCCTTATGCAAAATATATGGGGGATAAGTGTAATAGGTGTGGGAAGCTAGGACATTATTCTAATAATTGTCTTGAACTATCGATAGGTGAATCTAGTAAACATGAGGCAGGTGATGACGAGATAGAGGATTATATCTGTGGGGCTGAGTCTGAGAAGATGAAGAAGAGAACTTGAGCTTGCTACACTTGTGTATACAAAAGTTACTGTTGTCACTCAAGAAGGAAGAGGAGGAGTATATTTGTGAGCCAAAAGATGGAGAACTTTCTTTTTCCTCTATTGCTTATATGAATCTCTTTTGTGCCTCCTTCCATAGGTTAGAATCTGAGAAAGAGTCTGAAGGGTTGAAAGAATTTAAAGATATAGGAGGTTGAACGAAATCTTCTTAGAGAAGTCGCCAATAAGTCCGGTCTCTAATGGATTAATTGTGCGAATAAATCTATGTGAGCAAATTGTTCATCTCAGAATTTGAGAATTTTCAATATTGGTAAAGGAAAGTTATAGTTCGATGAATTCTACTTCATGATGGAAAAATTCTCTGTAAAGGCCACGAAAATTGAATTTAATTCTTATTAAGGGAAATTAATAAAATTCATGTGGACAATGGATGACTTGGAAGTTGTAGGATTCGAGATCTTTATATAGGTCCCAGGATCGTATGAACTTTCTCATATTCATAATTGGATCCTCAAGTTTCAGTGCAAACGTCAACCTTACAAAATTCGTGGGAGGATCATAGCTGCATCTTCGTGTAGTTCCTGTGTCAAATTTACTTCGAGGAACTCGAGGGCGAGTTCTTTCCAATTGGGGGAGTCTGATGTGGAATCAAGATTTTTAATTTTGTCTTATTATTTATAAGTATTAGCTTTAGGATTTTAGGATAGGTTATTTTCTATGATTTTAGTATTATTTTATTTATTTTAGTAGGATTTTCATAATTGCTATTATTGTCATCGGCGAGAAGCATGAAAAGAGGAAAACGGTTGGAGGATCGATATCATAATTGGGGAATAGAATTGTTGATCAGAAGACTTTATTTGATAGAGCGTGCCCACGCCTTATATCGATGTCTATTACCAGTTGATTAGAAGACTTTTTTCAATATAGCGTGCTCACGTTTTATATTAAGAAGTCTACTGTCAAAAAACTGGATATACAATTTTCTGCAATTTTCTTTATTTTTCTACTATTTGTCTTTCTTTTGTCTTAGGAAACTAATGCAGCCTATAAATAGGCATATCCTGGGGTTTCTTTAGTAGCTTTTTATCAACTTATTCATAATAAACTTGGTTTTTACCAATTTCTCTCAAGTTTCTTGAGATTTTAAGGTTCTATTGAATCTTTCCGGAGTTAGATCGTGAATATTTCTCTTTGTTTTTTAGAAATCGTTCATGAAACAATTTCTTAAATCACGCTTCCGCGTCATGATGGATATGAAGCTAGATGTGCCGTGGTCTGTTGCTCAGGAGGTTTAAGAACTAAAGTGTTTTTCAGTTATTTCCTTTTTGCATTGCTTTAGAGAAGCTAATAAAGTAGATGATTTGTTAGCTAATTTTGGCTATTTTTCATAATGTAGTAGCATTTTTCATAATTGTAATGAGTCACCAAATTCGGCCCTAGGTGAGTTTAGGTTGAATAAGTTTGGTTTTCCTTCCTTCTATTAGGAATTCTTCTAATCTTCTTTATTTGTAGGGAGGTAAGGTTATATGTCCCCCTCCTTGTAATTATTTATGCTTTTTATTAATAAATTGGGAGTGGCGCCTCCCTATGTACAGGGTTAGTCCAAAAAAAAAAAATTGAGCACTAAAGGCTGTGTTACATCCTTTGTGGGACACTCTAATTACGTGAGAAGATTTGAAAAAAGTTTAGCTCTAGACTTTAAATGAAGTGCTTATTGGGAGGCAACCCAACGTTTTTAATATTTTTGTGAAATTTTAGTTTATTATGTTATATATTAGTATGCTTGAAGTGTGTTTGTGTTGTTTATTTTGTAGGCTTTGTCAAATTTGGAACACGAAGATCAAGTTTGATTCAAGAAGTCACTACCATGAGTTTGTCTCTACAAGTCCTTGTTCTTATGCATATCATACTAATAAGAATGTTTAACATATGTATTATGTGCCAACTGATGTGTTTGAGAAGTTGGATTGGATGGAAATCACTATTCATGGATTGGTGAACTTTTTGAGCAAAAAGGTCATTCAGTGATTCATTGAGATTATTCATTGTTTGGCACTATGTTTTTATGCTTAATATAGCTCAAAGAAACATGTTTGCATTATTGGGTTGGAATGTGCATTCAAATTTTGCAACTCATGCAACTTTGGAACTTATGAAAAGTGTTGTGAATTTGATGTAAGATTTGAGAAATTTGTGTTTGCATATATGTATTTTCATGATTTGAACTTGATCCAAGTGATAATTTGTTCAAAAGCATGTTAACATTAAGTTTGAAGTTACTGCAGAAAAAAGAGCCAACTAATGAACTATTAACCTTGCAAAAATTGAAAAATCACTACCCAAGGATCGCACCCATAGATCAACTTCAGAGAGTTTTTCCAATCCATGAGTGCAGTGATCCATGGACTATAGGCAAATGAACCGCAGGTACCCCACCCACGGATCACAAACAGTTTTAGATTTTCAACTTCATTTTTAATGCTTTCCATTTGGTTCTTTTTCAACTTCTTTTGCATGATTTGTGTACATGTTTTGAATTCTTTAATTGACATTTAACATGTTCTAATCTTGCATTTTCAAGTGTTCCATCTTACTTTTATATTTTGACTTAGTGGCATGAAATGGTTGATTTTTGAAATGGAGCAAATTTGAACAAGTTTCTTTCATCTTTCACTTCATCAATGTAAAATACATTTGCTCATATCACTTGTTTTTCAAAATTTCACCCCATTGAGTTACATTGCAACAATTAAGTGTGTGTGTTGGGGGGGGGAATCATTGATTTTGATGCGTGCTATGTTAATCTTAGTGTTCATTAGTTACTTAATCATCATCTAACATAGCATTTGAGTTTGGTTGAGCATTGAAGCAATGTTAGTGAGTATGTTTGGACAAAATGAAGAATTGGTGAAGCATTGCAAAAATAGACCTATCAAAGGCCAATGCACTTCAAGGATCAACAACAATATCAAGCTTTAGATTCTTACACCAAACAAGGTGAGTTTTCTTGTTTCATTTGTTTTTCTTATCCTTTCTTTAACACATTGAGGACAATGTGACATTCTAAATGTGGGGGGCAGGTATAGGAACTTGTTTGGTTGAGTTTTAAGGTACTTGTGTCAAGCTATTGTTTTAGAAAAATATGGCTAAAAATTTTCATATTTTTGCATCAATCACATGCTTTCATGCCATATACTTGTTAAATTCCTTTACTTTTTGAAGTAATTTATGTAATTTTGATTAAATGGTTTCTACAAATATATGAAGAAATAGTTATTACGTGATTAGGAGTTTTGTTTTTAAGAAAGTATATCTTATAAAATGATTGTAATTATATCTTGAATTGGCATGTTTGATTTAAATTTCTTTTCTTTACTTGATTTTATATTATTAAGTAGTAGATATGGACGAAAAGTATACTTAGGCATTATTTGATATAAGGGGACAAATATATTATGAGGAAAAATGATGAATGTTTATATCTCTCCACTCCAATGATTCAAATTGCTTAGTAACCAGGAATCTTCATCACCAAATGTCGATTTTTGTGTCAAACGGCAATGGAATTAAAAGTATGCAAAGCAGGTTTGATTGAAAGGGAATTGTTGAGTAATAAGGGGGTCTTCATCACAAAATGTCGATTCTTTCATCAAAAGGCAATTTTATTTCTCAAACTAAAAGATGAAAAGTGGATAAAATGATCAAAGTATTGAGTAATCAGTGGTTTTCATCTAAAATATCAATCATTGCATCAAAAGACACTTGCTATTATAAAGTCCAATATGTCCCTACTGTGTGAAAATTGAATTGTATATAATTGTCCATATTGAATACTTAGCGTGTAAATGAGATTTGGTTGAACTAGTTTTGATCTTGATATAATTGCATCCCTTTTATTTCATATTATGAACATTGAAAACTTAACAAGGAATTGCATAATGCCTATTTACTTTACATTGTGGAATTGCATTTAACAATGAGGCATTTATTATTTCAAGGCCTTGAATCATTATTTGATCTCTTGATTTTCCAATTGCTTGAGAACAAGCAATGACTCAAGTGTGGAGGAGTTTGATAAGTGACAATTTTACATATTTTAGTAAAATAGTTTATATATGTTTTTAGTATATTTTAGCATGTTTTAAATATTTATATATAAAAATGGCTCAAATTCATTACTTACCATCAAATAAAGAATTGCTCCAAAATTAGAGTTTTTAGTTCAAAAATTATGATTTTGAGGCATAATTATTATTTTGAGCAAATTAATGCAGAAGTTTATGTGATTTTGTAGGGAAAGAATGACTAAATATAATTTAGATCAATTGGAGCACAAGAAATATCAAAATCAAAGATGATTCAAGTTGTGCCATTTTAGCACTTAAATTTGGCATTTTCTAGAACAAATTTTCTTCATCAATTCTACCAAGTCAATTATGGTTCAAATGGTAAAAAACATCTCAAGGGCATGGAAGGAATAACCAAAAATTGAAAAGGGCAAAATTGGAAAGAAGGAGTGATCCACGAGTTGCACACTTGCAGATTGAAGGCAACTTGCAGATTTCAGCTTATCCAATTTGCAGCTTGTTCACACAACTTTTGTAGATAATTCCAACGTCCAGCTGCTTCTGCATTGCCCTGGAAGAATATTTCAAAGTTCAAGGCAAGATTTTTTTAAGATTTGAAATCAAATTTTATCATTATGTCTTCAACTTGGACAATGATTTGAGTTAGGATTTTTTCTATAAATATATGCTTTTGTAGTCATTGAAAGACGTGCTTGGTTTATGCTTGGTTTTGTGCTTAAAAAGTATAAACCATAACTTGGTAGGAGGAGCACTTCTTGTAAATGCTTAGATTAGTTTTCTTCTTAGTTTTGTAGGAATTCTCAATTCTTGTAGCAAAACCTTGAAGAAACTTGTACTCAACTATGTTTGATGGAATGAAGGAAGAAGCATTGGAAGCCATGTTCAACCACATATTGAGCATTTCTTACCTTACTCTTTCTAGTTTCATTCATGCATGCTTGTTTACATTCATTTATGTGCTTAAGTTTATCTTAAATATGTTGAACTAAGTTGAACTAACTAGGTTTAAGATGAAGCTTTAATATGTTTTGAATTAGTTTATGGCCAAATTTATTCTTGTTTATTCATTTTCTTGGTCTTAACACTTGTTGTTGATTAGCTACCAACTTCAAGTCATCTTAGTTGTTATTTGATAAAGAGATTTGCACTTAACAATGGAAAGAGTAAATGGAAACTTATGTTGAATCTCACAAGAGTAGATGATTCACATAGATCGATTAAGGTTTAAAGCCACAATTCATAAGTTTAATGAACTAATGCATGCAAAACTTTACCACGAGAGTAGGAAAACTCATGTATTAGTAGTCTTCCATTCATAGAAAGATCTGGTTTAGAGTATAATTGGAATTGAATCCTACACTTGAATAAAATCATCATGCCCATAAGCTTAACTTTCATCTAAAAGTGAATTTTAAGCCTAGTCAACTTTGTTTAACTAGTTTCTTCATATTTTGTTTACTTGAAGTTGATTTTCCTACCATTTTCACCTCCCAAGGTTTGATTGTTTGGATTTTAAAGCAAGTTAGTAGCTTTGGTAGTTACTAGTTCTTGTTTTCTCATGGAATCGACCCCTAATACTCTCACAACTACAATTGACCTGGGCACTTGCAGAATGAGTACTAGGTTATAAATTTTATTACTTGTTTATGTGATTTTAAGTAAATTTATTGCTATATTTTGATATAACCTAAACTCACAATCACATGTTAAGTGGTGGTGTAATTTCTTGGGCTTCTAAGAAGCGAATCGTTATTGCTCATTCCACCATAGAAGTTGAGTTTTATAGCCTTGGTTGTTGCAAGAAGTGAAGTGGCTTTGGAATTCATTAGTTGATATCAAGTTGTGCTGCAACCTATGCCTCTGGCTTCTTTATATTGTAATAATAAAATTAATATTACTAGAGTCTTAAATAAGGTGTATAATGATAAATATAGGCATATTAGTCTAAGATATGAGTATCTTAGACAAATGTTGAAGGATGGTGTTGTGAATGTTGAGTTTGTAGGAACATTCAGGAATTTAGCAGATTCGTTGACTAAGCCTTTGCTAAGAGATTTAGTGAAATTGATGTCATCTAGAATGGGGTTTAATCCATTTGACTAAAATCACAAGTAATGGGAATCCTACCTTGATTCTAGCATACTACTAGATAAAAAAGGTTTAAAAGATAATAACAAGTTGTATAGTAATTGTGAGCACTAGTACTTAAAAAGTTACCCCACTAGCGTATAAAAAGTTATCCTCTTAGTGAAGTGTAATTTCTCTCAGCATGTTATATTGGCTAGTATTTGAGAGTGTCTTCACCTATAAGATTTGGTTTATCTTTGTTACATGATTATGAAGCTAGGATAGAGCGCATGGCCAATAATTGTGCTAACTATTCATGATTTGATCAAATTCATTTATACTTTGTGTGTAGTATTTCCTAAGTAATTTGTAAATATTGGTTTAATGCTACAATCCACCTAGATTTGGTTAGTTTTAATAATATACTAACACTAAAGGAGAAGTTTAAATCTAATGATACTTCTCATTATGCATAGTATAATATGTGTTGATTTGATAATTTCTTTACAAACCAAGTGGGGGATTGTTAGAATAATTTGTAAAGAAATGGAATGAGATTAGACAAGAAAGAAAAGCCATGAGCGGCCTCTACCAAGGCAACTCTCTAGCCTAGGAAGGCTTCCCGCGGCAGCTCTCCAAAGAGTTGCCGGGGGGTACAACCTGTGGACAGCTTCATCCACCGTAGCTTTCTAGAGAGTTGCCGCAGATAGCCTACAACGATTTCTAATGAGCAAATTTTTCTGAATATTTTTTGGCACCTCTTCATCCAAATAATTCTCCTTTTTGGTGCCATAAGACATGGTGAAAATGTCCGCACAAATTGGAGTTAAAACTACCACTATTACTATAAATTAACAAGTTCTAATAGAATTTAACTAACTTTTGCACCTATGATCTTTTCTTGAAAGGGAACTTTTGATTTTGCTGTCAAAATTCTCTAGGACTGGTTTTATCCTAGAGGTATATTGCCATCACCCAGAAGCAAACTGCCAAGTGTAATGGGGATAATAAACACCTCAAAAAAAAAGAAAAAAAGAAAAAAAGTGTATGCCTCAAGTGTTTTCGATTCACTTTCCTTTGTTTCTTTACATTTTATTGTTTCTACTCAAACAACCCTTGCTAGAAATCAACAAGAAACACGAGAGGATTTTAATCACTATGCATATGCTATGACAAAACATTACTATGTAGACCAATTATTCTTACAATAATTGATGGCAGTCTTTTGACATTATTTTATAGGAATCTAGTGGAACAGCGAAAGTGGTAGGCTTTTTAGATGGTAAAGAGGTGATAATTCATATCAGAAGCGATAAAAAATTGCAAATAAATTAGTTTTTGATGAAACTCTTAATATGTTATGAGTTCATGTTTGTTGGTTAAAGTCAAATTTAGTGAAGATAAAATCAAAATCCTACACTCTAAGGACCATATGCTATTGGAACACAGCACAGAAAACAAAGTGGAATCAAGAATTGCATGAATGAAATTGATTCTGAATGCAACTTTGATAAGGAATTGGTGATGAATTGTGTATAACAAACGCAAATAAAATTTATCACTTGCCCGTCAAGAGTGAAAATAAGAATCACACTATCTATGGAATAGGAGTTTGATCATGAAAATTATTTGGGATATATGAAAAGGATACACTTTGTATCAAATGGATATATTCTGTTATGCTAAAAAATGCAATTTCTAGGCAGTGAAACTACCAGAGTCTTGCTTTTGAATGTGAAGGAAAATATTATAATTAAGGATATTGGCTTATCCTTTGATAAAGTAATATAGGAAATTGGGGAATCAATCCTTTGATAAAAAGTAATATAGGAAATGGGGAATCAACTTCGTTATGGCATGATCAATGGCATCTATTGGGGCAACTGCATTTGCATTTCTCAAAGAACTTATTGACTAACTTGCAATTGTCTGAGAAAGCAAAGATGGCAGATTAGAACTGTCCTAATGGAAGAAGATCATTGAAGGGAAGTTGAGAGACTAAAGAAAGCTACTCCAACTCAGTTATTTAACAACTTTTTATAGAGAGGATATTCTCCAATGGAGCCTTCTAAATCCGGAGAATTCGAAGTCAAATCAGCCATGAAATTTATTGGAAATAATGGTTAGAAAGTATTTTGGTACAAGTTGGTCTGGGAAAAGGTTGTGTACCTAGATTTTCTTTTATATAGTGGCTGTTGTTGATAAAGAGAAGGCTTAACACAAAAGATAGAATAAGGCAATGGGCTGTAGTAGACATCAACCCAAGTTGTGATTTGTGCGGTAGGTGTGATGAAGCCATCGGATCCTTTACTTTTTGAATGCAGGTTTTCAAAGAGTATATGAGAGGAGAAGCTCAGCAAATGTGTCTCATTTTTAGATAGCAATGTGTATGGCGAGAGGAGTTAGTATGCTGGTGTGCTCGTAGTACATCTAATTCACTTGAACATCAATTAAGGAAGACTGATTATGGCTTGTGGTATTATATCATGATATTGATTGCTAGAAATGAAGCAGTGTTCTGAAAGAAATATGCATCAAACGTATAGGTGATGAAGACAGTAGTTGAGACAGTAAAGATGGTGACTTATTCTTCTTTCCTATACCTTAGACAAGAGTGAATATGGAACTTTGTCTAGAATGGGGAATTGATTATGTCTGTATCGAGCTTTTCTTAGAAGCTTGTCATCTACTACAGATTTGTAAGTTTTCTATTTCAAATCTTTATGTTTATTCGATATTATTTTGTGAATGAATATTTAAATATTAGTTTATGTTTTACTACGACCTTGAGGTCTATTGATCATTATATTCTTATTATCATCTTGATACTCGAATATAGTCTATTTTTGCTCCTACCGTTTATATATTTCCATATATTATTTGATTCCATTTATTCTAGATCTGATCAAGCCTATTGGTATCAGAGTTACATTATTGTATATTAGATTCAATAGAATTTATTATGCTAATTTAATTATTATCTCTAAAATCATTATCAGATCTTAAGTATATGTACATATATGCATGTACGTGTGTGCATGTATTTATATATGTGTGTCTGTATACACACACACATGACCGTATATGCATATTTATGTGTGTGCGTGTGCGTGTGCGTGTGCGTGTGCATGTGCATGTATGTATGTATATGCATATGTATGAATGCATATGTATATGTACGAATGTGTATCTTGTGGAGAATAGATTCAAATGAGCCTAATGTTATATCATAATCGGTTTTTTCTCAATTGGGCCAATAATTATTTAAACACTACTTTATGTCATTCCTAGCCTAATCTGCCTCAGGTCGACGGTTATTTAAGCACTGTATGTTTTCATGCCATGGAGGTCTTAGGTCCCTGCCCCGTTTGGTCTTACATCTTTACTTATGCTTGCCTCGGCCTAGCCGAAATACCGTTCTAAACTCAAGTATATCAGGTGAAGAAAAGCCAACAAATAGGCCATCTTGGCTACTTCTCATGCACCTGAAGAGACTTCGGGTGGATAATGTCGGAACCTAAGTTCACTGAGCTAAAGAACTGCTAAGGTCCTATTCCAAGATAAATATGATATGATTAGATAAATCGTGACTAATGCCTACCACAGGACAAGACGGATACTGTGTAAACACCCGAGTTTGTTAGGCTTGTCCGTGCATGTAGTTAGTTTATACTTGAAACAACCTCCCTATAGTGTTAGACTAGGAGTATCAACTCCCAAAGTATTAGACTATGGGTACCAAACCCCGTGATTCTCTCTCAAGCATAAATACCCCAACTTCTTGTCAAACAAGTACGCTTTCTTTTGGATATAACAGGCCTCCTGATCTCATTTGCTCATCCACCTCAAATAACTATTAACTTAAGTATAGGAGGCACTTTGGAATATCTCCCCATGTGTTTCTAACATTTTTTGTTGTTTTTTTGTAGGTGATCTTGAAAACAAAATTGGACTGGTTGATCTAGCCCAATCCAATTTCGGACACCACATGTATGTATATGTACACATGCATTTATACGCATTGGACTTTTGAATTTTTATGTAGGATGTAGGTATGCTAAGAGAGGATTAATTAAAAATGAAACGCAAGGTTTAAGAATCACAAAGTGAATTATGAAGTAATTAATTACAAAATAAACAATCTTAAGAAAAGTTAACCTATATCACAATTTTACTTGCCAAATATGCAAAATAAGTTAGAAAGTGACGTGATAATATGAGAAAAGTCCTTCACACAATAATTTTGGAATCTTATATCTAAGGTTTGCTTCCATGGTTTAAACGTTTAAAATTTAAATTTCAGCTTACATTTAAAAATCGGCTTTTTCCATAATTAATTTTTGCCTCATCGACAAGTGGCGAATCAAGTATAAAATGGCTTGAAAAGTTTTGTTTAATAAAAAAATGACTAAATCAAATGGGGCTTTAGTTGTGGCCCATTAGGTAAAGGTGGGAAGAAAATAATCAATAGATGGATATTTGTTTAACTACCATCCATTCTGACCCAACCTATTAGCATCCACCAAATAAACGGATTTAAACGGGTTGAATGAACCAAATTAGTATTCATTTATCTAAACTTCCTACGAAATGGAACAAAATAATAGTAAAATGATTCCAATAGTCTTTTAATGTTTGCTCTTTTTTTTTTCCCAACTTTTGAAACGTCCTATTAGTTCCCAAACTTATAGATATGATTTTTTTTTTTTTTGTGGTCTTTTTTAACACCAATCCAAAGATGATAATATTCTCTTTCTCCCTTAGTGTTGGTTTATTGTTTGTTTGTGCCTAATGAAATTTTAAATAAGGCATATTAGCCCTTCCTTTAGTTATTGCAGTTAAATAGGTAACCACTTGTGTTTTTAAATTCAGACCAGACTGACCAGTCGAACCGGTCAGACCAGAAACTGGTCAAGTATTCGGTCCGAATCAAGCTAAAAATTCGAAAATTAAAAAATCGGTCAAAAACCGGATTTAACCGGTCAAAACCGGATTTGACCGAAAATCTAAAACCGGAGCAAAAGAACCGGCTTTCCAGCTGGCTGCTCAATTGATTTACGTGCTCCCTCAATCAAAGCAAGTCACAAAGTCAATGGTATTGGGTGGGTCCCAATTCCAATTCAAATAACTAAGAGACTTGGACGGCAAAAAATTCTCAAACATGAATGGGTCCCATCTCCTTCAAAAAAAAAAAAAATCATTCCCTTTTCTATTTGTACAATGACCTGTCCAAAACTACAGTGAATGGCCTGTAAAGTTTAAGCAATCTTAATGCAATCATCTTGGCATTTGTCTTAAAAAAACTATAGACTAGAAAATTAGAAAAACAAGTATTCCTAATTTGCAAGCTCCCAAAATGATAGTTGAGGTTTAGATACTTAAAAATTATCACCAAACAAATATTTTGTGAAAGTTTTGTTACATTGGTAGTAAAAGTTATGTGGACGATCATCTTATTTTTTTACTTAATGGAAATAGAATAAAATTCGATTTTTTAATTTTTTTAGATGGTTATGATTTTTTGAACTAGTTGACATTTCTTACTTTTGATTAATAATTAAATTTAAAAAAATAATATATATGTATAGTAAATATATATGTGTATATATATATGACGTGTGTGTTTATATATATATATGACGTATTTATGACGTCATTCGGTTAGACTCCGAGTCGACCCCCGGTCGAACCCATTGACCCCTGACCCCTGAGCTCAACCAAGTCGTTACCCAGTCCGAGTCTGAAAACATAGTGACCAATTTAAGCCTTTGACTAATATAATATGATAACCTTACATGCCATTCATACTAATTAAAAAATGACAAAATTGCACTCTAACCAATAAGTATTTAAAGTTATTTTTATTTTATAAAATTTTGTTTGCTTTATTTTTATTTTTATTTTTTTGCTCATTTCCGTCCCATTTGAACAATGTCTATAGCTCATTAGACTTCTCAATTTGGTTTTAAATGGTCCATAACACCAAAGTTTAAGTAGGTAATTTTATTTTGCTGCATTAAGATTTAGTTCCAAAGATTTAACGGAAAATTTTTTTCATGTTCTTGTTGTCCAATTAATCAATAAGTAAATAGTTATCCAAAAACTATTAGGAAAGGTTGATATGCTTTATTTTTATTTTTAGACAGAGTGAATAAAAATAAGTCATAAACCAAACATTACGGGACAAATTTATAAGTTTCTATAGCTCAAAGAATCTTTTAAATTTTGAGGGACAAAGTAAGAGGATGGGAAAAAAAAAAAAAAAGAAGAGGTTTCTAGAGGAATTTACCCATAAAGTAAAATAAAGAATTGTGACACTTCTTGGTGGGCATCGGAGAGGGTCCTCGTTTGTGCCTAAGTGCTTTGTGTATCAACTGTACAATTCATTAAAAAAAAAATATTTTGATATATAACAAATCTTGATCATCAAAACAAATTTGAGAAAATCTCAAGCATCTAGCAAACAAATACGACATGTTTGGCCCTGCCATAGGACTTTGTTAAAATATGCTCACACAGGTGAAAGCAATATAACAAAACTAGCACTATAGAAATTCCACCTTCAAGGGGATTGGGATAGGTTCACAACCAAACAAGGCAACAGAAATTACATTCCGATATCAAAATTAGGCTAAAGCCTATCTCTCTACATAAATACATAAAAAGTAATAGGCATTTTTCTGCCAGAGATTTCAACTAGCAATGTAAATAAGAAAGACTGAGTGGAGCATTAATGAAGTTGCCAATGCTTTTTCAGTTCTTTTCTCATGCAGCAGGACCATCGATGCTAGACTTGAACTAGAGACCTCAATCACGAAGCAAATTATAATTATTGTACCTACAGTCCACCAAATTTGAGTGAATCAATATGTTCTTTATAGGGAGTGATTCATCTTTCTCAGATGCATGAAAAGAAATCTAAAAGCTGGTTTCCTCAATTACACTTGTTGAACATAAACTGGTCTCTTCAATCACAGTCGTCAATCTAAAACCGGTTGGTTTTAGAAAAGTTGCTTATATATATTAAAATTTTGTCTTTAATAATTTCTTTAGCCACTTTTTGTCTTTAACTATTCTTGCCTTTTCATTTTTTTTAATATCTCAAATCATCCAAAAAGTTCACTTCAAGTGCCTTCCAAAAAACATTAACTTAAGTAAAATCATTTTATGTTTTGAAATTAATTACCAACTTGTACTTATGCATAGGGTATAAGCTAGCACGTATGTGTACATAGAATGAAATAGATATATATATATTAACGCCTTTAATCACATACTCTAATTATATTTTTCCTTTCTTTCTAATAATATATTGTCTCTCTTTCCTAATCATTTGTATTGATACCCTGCAAACTCCTAAACTCAATTAATGGCTAAAATTTAGCTGTCAATATTTTTTTTACATATTTTTAAGGAAATAGTTTAGTAAAATGTATTCTATTTGCTAGTACAAATTTTCAAAAATACATTTATGTTAAATAGGGAAAATGATATTTTTCAAAAGAATTTGAATAATATTTAAGTTTTCTTGAAATTATGCATTGGAGGATATATGATTATTTTAAAAATTTTAGTTAACTTATAATAGAATATATATTACATCTTTAATTAAATAATTTACTTATTATCTTGTAAAATACAGTATTTTTTATTGGAGATATGCATATATATCTATGATATATCAATTTAATAATTTTTTAACTCTTACTGTCTCATTTTTATTGAATCATACAATTCATTTTTTTAATATCTACTTGCATTTAAAGTCAAGGTATTGATAGTAGGATTAATTATTTTCCATAATTTTTTTACTTTTTTAAAATCATATTTTTTATTTCCTCCTTATAATTTTTCTCCTCTGCGACACATAGAAACATTATAAAATTATATTTAGAGTAATACAATCATATAATCTTATTTTATTTCTTTCATATATCCATCATCAAGTACTTATATTTTGACATTAAAACTTCATGAGCAATTGCGCAAAGAATAAGCATATGGAGTGTTAAATTATTTATTAATATTTTTAATCATTGATATTTATATAATTAATCTATTGAGCTCAAACTAATCAAATATATATACAAGTTTTAGCCCAATTTTTTTATGTAAATTCAATAAAACATGTTAAATTATCTAAGGGACATAATTTTCAATTTGAATTGTTCTCGAATATTATTGGTTGCGAAAGAAAAATGTAATATGTGCATAGCACGAAATGTCGCTAATTTGGTAGTAATTGTACAAGCACAAAAGTTTCCAAAGCGTTCTCAGTACTTGAATTGTTCAATGCTTTAAAAAACTATTGCACACTCAATATTAATGAAATATGAAGAAATCAGCCAACTGACTAGTTATCATCAGATTGTTACCCAAATTTGATCTTATCATTTAATGTTTTGCCCTAATTTTTTGGCGGACATAGGGACCAAAAACATGCTGCTGGCATACTTGTTCACTTATCAATTCTATTACGAGATTCTTAAATTGATCTTCTAGTTATTGATACGGTGTTAATTATAGTACTTTACGAACAGGTGAATTGAGTTAGTTTAATGTGCAATAAACCTATTCATAGAGAAAAAGAAAACAAAAAAACTCATCGAAAACTTCAACATATAAAGCATAAGGTCCTTGGTGAAAATTTATTTGGGATTCTTTCTAGAATGCTCTTATTAAATTATGACGACCAACTCAAGGGCATAACATTATTCCAAAGAAGAAGGGTAGTATCAAAAATAATGTGATACTTAATGTTACAGATACCTAATATAATTTGTTACTTTTGAATTAATACTAATTTAAACTAATTTCAAAAGAGTCCTAAATTATACTAAATTTACTAAAAAAAAGATATTCCTCAAAATTAATACTAATTTAGCTTAGTTTTGGAAGAGTCCCATATTATCTTAACTTAACAAATAATAATCGTAATTTTCCTTAACAAACAAAAAGCCAGAGTTACCACTATTTTGTTAATCTAATTAAAACATCAAATCCTAAATCCATAAACCCTAAACCCTAAATCCTAAATCTTAAACTCTAATTCAAATGGAAATATAAAATCCAGTAATGAAAATGTATACAAAAATTTTTTTTCCCCAAGATCTATGCTACAATAAAAAAAAAAAAGTGCAAATAGATAGATACTTTTGTAAGAAACCAGTAGTATAAGGCACAAGTTGGATAAAGATAAGAGTTTGTAAATTTGTTTATAACTAAAAATCTAGTTACAATCTTTGACAATATTATTTTTTATTTCAAATATCACTAGCTCTATGAAAAGAAATCTAGGTAGAGCAATAAAATTGCATTTTGAACCTCAAAATTGGTGTCAGAACACGCATATATTTATGTTGAACTTTGTCTCTTATACCACCACACGTTGCAAATTAGAAAAAGCCAGAAAGGTCATTTCAACTAAAAAGCAAAATCTTTAAGCAGAAAGCACTTAAAAAGAAACTTGTGGAAGGAGAACACTATCATATATTGAGTTTTTGCATAACATATATCCTTCTCATGGCAAGAATATACTGCTATCTGAACTATCTCTGCTATCAAACTTGAAAACGCAATCATTTTCCATTTATCCATCAAACATATTTTTGTGCACACATACAATATGTACCAAAATTGCATTATATATATATATATATATATATATATATACATTTATAGTGTGAACATATCTGATATGCATTCATCATTAACCACTGGACTTTGGTCCAGTGTCCACCACAAAGCCTTTAATAGGCAAGTAGAGTAGGAGGTCAAGAGTTTGAATCCTACCTCTCATAAAAAATCCAGCTAGGTGCACAGTACACTTGTCTGGTATATAGTGGGGAGAGAGAGAGAGATGCATTCATCATCATTTGGCTTATAGCAGAATTTAAAGCTAATTGAGGGGTCATTTTCATTAATGTTATGCTCTCAACCGGCAAAAGAAATCGAATGATGCATGCAAAGGTTGTCCTAATTTGTCACGGGCAATCTTGCGGCTCTTTGTTAAGGCCCACTCGTGACAAAAAGCACTCTGCATGACAATTTTCTATGCGGTTCTTCAAGTTCGTAGTTATGGAGTTGTAACTGTTTTTAAACTAAAGGATTTTTGTTCTTTTTTTTTTTTTTTGACACATATTACTAAATTGAGTTGTTTACTACTGAACCCAAAAAAATAAAAAAAAAATCTCCGACTAACCTGATCCTTGAGTCTATCTGTAGATCTTTAAGAGTTCATGTAAAATATGTAATAATAGTGATATTAGTATACTTCTGTGATGGCCATTTGACATTGTCGTCCTAAAATACATAATTGACTTCAATATATACTAGTGGACATGAAAATATAACCCAACCAAAGTATCCCTGAAACAAGTGTGAAACATACATGGTTTCCGGCATAAGAACAACAGCCATCTCTTGGGAATCAGAACGAAATGAGATCCAAAGCTATCACGGAACTCTTTCATTTAAACTCACATTCTTGTCATTATTCTAGTATTAACTTTACATGGTTCCCTGACTGTGACTTTCATAATCAAATTCTTTCTTCTCCTTATAACATTAAATTATAAATTCACTTTTTGTAAGATATAGATTAAGGTTTAGTTAGCCTATGGTCATTAAATTTAGAATTTACTTACTGAACTTAATGCGAATATTAATTAGGAGACACGGTTATGATGTCCAAAATTATTGTAAGCTCTAAGTCAACTCTTTACCTAAAAAGAAGAAAAATAAATGGAAAAACATAGCTCACCTGTTGCTAGAATCCACGTGTCAGCATAATTGTGGTTTCGTTCAATGAATAGCTGGAAACTAGCTACCACTACTAGTTTGTGAAAGAGTGGGCTGAGATGTCTCTGGTGTTTTTAATCTCTCTTTTCTCCAATTTTACTGTAGGAAGATGTTTAAGAGGCATGTTTGCTAGAGATTTATCACGGATTCGTTTACTTTTCAAGAGTACGAATTAGAATTTCACAACTCCTCTCAATAGTCCGGATTCAATATCTATCACTATTAAGTTTGTAAGTATTATTATAACTTAACAGGACAACAAGTAACGCGACACAAGGAGGAAAAATGCTTTCAAACAAAACGAAAAGAGAGGTAAAACTAAGCTAGTAGACATGGCTTTAGTTTCTTCCATAGATAACTAAATTTATGTAAATGTGTTCTTTTAAGTGTAGTGATTCTGACACACTTTAAATACACACTTTTACCTAATGGTGTATACTATATAACACAATATAAATATACACACATACTCATATATGGACAATATAAAAAGATACACACACATGTAAAACCACTATGTAAAATACAAAAATAATATGCTTTTGTCGCATAATTCAATTTATAAAAAAGTTAAAAGAAAAGCAATTGATTTCAGTAGGAAATGAATTTACTAATAGTCAGATAAACAATGAGGATATAGGATGAAACTGAGGTTGAACGGGTTGCCGAATAAGTCACGAAGAATGTAGGTAGTATATCTAACACATTTTAGAACATTTAAAGTTCCTATTTTATTAACTAAACCAAGCAAGAGGGAATATTTAGACTTTAGAGGGACGTTAACCACTGTAGCTAATCTAAATTCAACAACGGATATTCAGTTGCAAATATGTTATAAGCATAGAGGTGTTCAAATCTTGCTAATAGCAAATACTTAGAACAAATGGTTGTTCTCAAATGTATTTTAAAGCGTAGGAATGTTTAAATTTTACTAGGTTTATTGCTTGTAATTATCTGTTTCAAATTAGATATACTCTCTTAAAGTTCCATTTACGTATACTCGTGTCAAAGAATACAAAAAATATCGATTATTTATCAGCCATTATAAAAATATTCGAATTAGAAAATCTTATCAATAATGGAAATAGCAAGCCCAAGTAGGGAAAATTTTAAGATACAATTTTGGATTACTTAACAACCAAAGCAACATACAAAGAAACTTCCAAGTCTTTACCAACCACTAGAAAACATCTTATTCTTCTGTTCATTTTCTTAATATATCATTTGTATATTACAATTAAGTATACTAGACTCATGTGAGAGCTGAATTTATCATAGCTGGTGATCTTAATTTCTAGTTCTGGAAAGGTTTATTAACTGATTATGGTGATCTAATCACGTTACTTAAGTATTAATTGCTCGGTTCACAGTTGTGTTCTATTATTTTAGCTGGTTATTAAGGATGCATTGCATGCAATCCACCCGTGAATGGCTTGATTCTGTTGTCTGCATGTACTACACATTTCCGACTTTCATGACCACAAGCTGCTACCAAACAACACGGAGTCACGAGAGCAACTCGCCTCTTTACATCAAAACCACATTCACCAGAATCCGTCTGTCTTTTGTTTTTGGCCTTTTTTTATTGCTTCATCCTCCAAATTAATTCTCTCTTTATTGCTTCGCTTCCCCCACACACACACATGTATTATTGCTTTTTTTTTTTTGGGACAACTACACATATATTATTGCTGTCCCCCTCCCTACAATATTTCAAATGGGAATAAAAAATTTTTTGGTTATTGATTGAAATTCTAACTGTGAATATCCTCCAACAACCCAAGTCATGAATGTTCTATTAATTGAAATTCAGTCATACAATTTCATAAAAAATTTTGTAATTTAATTCAATTTAATTTCTTTTCCGAAACAATTGAACGCATGATTTTTAAATGAAATTGGATTTTCGAGTAAAGATGTGGTCGAGATGGTTAACCATGCTTAGCTAAGACCAAAACGGTGAATAGTACAAAATACACTTTATTGGCAGCAGAGCAGAAGAAAATAGGATTTTCTTTTGATCCTGATTATGGTAAGGGACAAACAAAAGGAACCATTCACAGAGAACCAAGAAATGCTTTTCCGTTCGCTTTTTTTAATATTTGAAAATTGCTTAAAACCGATTGGCCTAGTTGAACAACTGTAGACTAGAGATCAAACAAATGACCAAGAAGTATTGACTGGTTTTATTAGCTTTTTAACTGCATAATCATGCACAGAACAGAGTGTTTTAGAGTTTTAGATTGATCTGAAACTAGTGGCTCTCGATGTTGGCACGTTCTTTAAGAACATTGTGACCTCAAAGCAACTCACAAGACCATACCAACTAGTTGTTGGTTTCATTTATAATAAAAAACTGTAATTATGCCAAAAAATAAAATTATAAATAAAATTGGTAAGTTTTTGTTGAAACTTATAGTTTCTTGTGAAAATTTAGCATTTTTGCTAAAAATGATAATAAGGAAAATTGTTCATTAAAGGTTTCGGATTTTGACTGTGTTTTATATGTACTATGAATAAAATTATTTCTTATACATCCGAATCTAGAGCTGAATTGAACAAGTTCGTATTACATGAGTGAAAAAGACATAAATTTGCTGACTCAAAAGAATTAGCATACTGATAATGTAGATAAAATTAGTTATTGTACTATGAGCACTTAGAGATCTGCAGGTTTGTAGATTTTGTAAGGTACTAGAACAAAATGTAAATGTAAATTTGGACCATCAATCCGGTAAAATGATGAAGCCTAAAGCAATGTAAAACATGCAACAGAAGAAAATGGATCTTGAAGAAAGAAATGAACAAAAGAGCAAGGAGATCCCTCTGTCAAGATTGCCACAGAATTTATACTTCCCCATAGCTTGTCCATAACTTGAAGGGACTAGGGAGTATACCCTACTTATAATAGACAGCGATGTTTGGATCAACCTAGAGATAACACGTATCACTCCGTTGCATGCTGCAATATTGTTTTAGTCAGGTACTTCTCGGTATAAATTTGTTGCCTTACTTCACATGCTTCTTGCCACTAGTAGTACTGATCAATTTTGAGGTCCTCTCTTCTCCTTTCCAAACCTATAATCTCCACTGATTCATTCCCTTGTTCTTCAATTAGTTTTTCACTTTCAATCCTCCCTTCTCGAAGATTGAAGAAGAATTTCCTGTTGTCTTCAACAAAGAAACCAACATTGGTCCAAATTATTCTTGCAATGCTGGTCCAATTTTAAACTCGTCGTAAATTCGTTACCATAAATGGATTTTTATAAATGTTTTTTGCTCATAGGAATCTCTATAGTTTTGTTCTTTCATGATTTAAGCAATGTGGAAGGAAGGCGTCATATTCATAGCAGTAAAAAGCACAAGAGCAACAATGCAAATGCAGGTTCCCCTGCCTATGCACCTGCACCTAGTCCTGGAGACCCTGTCTCTAATCCCCCTGAATATCCCCCTCCCGCTGCTTCAGACCCCAGTAGTCCTGCAGCTCCTGATCCTGGAAATTCCACCACGGGTTGCATTTTCAATGTCATGGAATTTGGAGCAGTTGGTGACGGTTCAACCGACGATACTGCTGCATTTACAGATGCTTGGAAGGCAGCTTGCCAAGCAGAGTCGAGTGTTCTTTTGGCTCCTGCGGACTATACTTTCTTGATCACTTCAACAATTTTTTCTGGGCCTTGCAAGCCAGGATTAGTCTTTCAAGTAAGCCTACAAAATTTTGTCTAATCAATTGTATTTTGACTTGGTAACAGTAAATTAATTGTAGTAATCTTACTAGACACAATTTTGTGAAATTTTGTTCGGAATTAGTCTAAGAAAAGTATTTGGTTTTCAATTGAAAAGGTTGATGGGGTCCTAATGGCGCCTAATGGACCAGATTGTTGGCCGAAACATGACAGCCCTCAACAGTGG
Organism: Mitragyna speciosa; assembly: GCA_024721245.1. NCBI lineage: Eukaryota > Viridiplantae > Streptophyta > Magnoliopsida > Gentianales > Rubiaceae > Mitragyna > Mitragyna speciosa. The sequence continues at coordinate 20,504,689 of CM045569.1, forward strand.
CTTGTTTTTTATCGACTTAACGACATGACTCTTACTGGAACTGGAACTATTGAAGGCAATGGTGAAAAATGGTGGTCACTACCTTGCAAACCTCACATGGTACTTAAATTTAATTTTTCTCAGTGGCCTATTTTTTTTTTGGCTGCTACAATATTAGGATTTTATGTATTTGTGGTAGTTCACACCGTTGTACGGCTTAACATTTTTATAGAAAGATGTCATTTTCACGCTATCAACAGAACCAAATGTGGAATTCTGAACATTCATTCTGCACGTATCCTTTCAAAATTAAGTAATACGAGTGCCTGCTCCAGTTATACAATATTGTTCTAAGGTCATTAAATGCTTTGAATTGCCATTTTCAGGGACCCCATGGCTCAACATTGCCTGGACCATGTGACAGCCCTGCAGTGAGTAAACGCAACCAAAATCTTGTTCAATCAGCTCCATTCGATTTAGTAAGCTTCTGTAGTGCTAATACAGAATATTCAAAATTACGTATGTTGTTTTGCAGCTAATACGATTCTTCATGAGCTCCAATTTGGTAGTCACTGGTTTGCGAATCCAGAACAGTCCAAAGTTTCACGTAAAGTTTGATGGATGTGAAGGAGTGATCATCGATAAATTATCAATCTCTTCTCCTAAGCTTAGCCCCAATACAGATGGTATTCATATCGAGAACACTAAATCTGTGGGAATATACAACTCAATTATAGCAAATGGTATTGAAGCCTTTTAACTAATGGATTTTAAAGTTGAAAAGCCTTCTAATTAATCTGAACTTGCATTAATGTACTTGCGCATTTGTAGGTGATGATTGCATATCGATTGGCCCTGGTTGTTCAAATGTCGATATAGAATCTGTCACTTGTGGGCCTAGCCATGGGATCAGGTATGCGCTCTGCCTTCCTTTATTGTATATACAACTAGAATTCGATAAATGACAAGCCGAATTGGTTGACTCCAGCATACCTTAGATTGTCCTGACTATATCCGTGTTCTGTTTTATAGTAATCCATGTCATTTTACTAGTACAATTCTTGATTACACCGTTAGGATTTTATTTTTTACTCTTCGGGAGGAGAAAAGGAAAAATCAGATGTAGTAGGTAGCTGCAGAGTAAATCACTTATTCATCAATTTACATTTTTTCAAGGATCAGCATGTTTCACTTACGGACTTCTGGTCATCTATCCTTGGGACGTGTTCTTTCCGGACCTGAAGTTCTATTACCTAAGTTGATTTATGGGTTTAAACCGGATTGGGCTACTAACATGTGGTTATCTAATGTTTGGTTGATCTTTGAGCATGGGATTACTAATGCCATCATAAATGTTTGGTTGATCTTTGTCTCATATGTTGTGCTTAAAATATGATGGAAGCTGAAACTAAACCAATTTATTCTGATATAGAAAGCATTTGCAGTCGTTTCCTGAACATTTATTTTGTCTGGTTTCAAATTCATTGTTTTGACTTTATAGAACATCTAAATTAAATAAGTTTTATTCATCCTTTCTGAACTAGCTCAACAAAAATTGTACTTATTTGAGAAACCTGACTTGAACCGCCATTTCAATGCCGCAGCATTGGTAGTCTAGGAGTGCACAATTCACAGGCATGTGTTTCGAACATTACTGTCCGCAATGCCATCATAAAGGAATCAGATAATGGAGTCAGGATAAAGACATGGCAGGGAGGCACGGGATCTGTAACAGGCATATACTTTGAGAACATCCAAATGGACAATGTTAGAAACTGCATAATCATAGACCAATATTACTGCCTGTCAAAAGCATGTCGAAACGAGACTTCAGCTGTCTTCCTATCCGATGTGTCATTTAGGAACATAAAGGGCACTTATGATGTGAGAAGCCCTCCAATTCACTTTGCTTGCAGTGATACTGTGGCCTGTACAAACATAACAATGTCTGAAGTAGAGCTTCTGCCATTCGAAGGCGAATTGGTAGATGATCCTTTCTGTTGGAATGCGTATGGAATTCAAGAGACTTTAACGATTCCTCCAATTGATTGTTTACTGGATGGAATGCCCGAGACTGTTGGAGAAAGCAACTTATATGCCTGCAATTAGGGGAGTTTTAGATGGGGCTTGGTTTACTTTATTTACTGCATAGGTAGCAAAACAAGCAGTCATGGTTTCAACTGACTTCTGAAATCTTGGTGGTTGCTTGTTTTACTTCCATCCCTTTGGGGTTTACTTCCCTGATTGTGTGATGAGAACATGAAATCTAGTCTGTATAGGTTCATTTTAACGCCTATGATGTACTAGTACCATAATAAAAAATGATTCAGTTTAAGAGGATTGCAGTATAACTTTTTACTTCTATTGAATTACAGCTTTATAACAGTTTGACCTAGTCTCAAATACTTGGCCGTTTTCAGCAGAAATTTACCAAAGCAACTAGCTTAGATGTGTTTTCTGTAATGGCTGCCGGCCTTGTCTAAAAGTGGATGTTAGGTACCAAATTCTTGATTTATTTGACAATATGTTTACCATAAAGTAAACTTTAGCAAAAGCATATCGTTTTAGTGGAAACTTAGCAAAAAGTGATGAGTTTCGATTAAGAAGTTTCCATGTGCATACCAACTATTGAATAGCTACACATCCTACAAATACAAGATAACATTGGGTAAGTATCTCACATACTTGACATTCAAATTGTAACTTCAATTAATCACGATCCCAATTAATTAGCTACTCCTGTTACACTGGAAAACAATTGTGCATGCATCATCAATGGTACATCTATCAAATATTTTGATAATACATCCTTACTTATGACTATTTAAAATATTGATACATTTGAGCAAGGATGTTAAAATATCTAAGACCTCTGCTGATTTCATCCTTGAAATCCAAAATTCTTAGTGGATGTTTTTATGTCTCGGAAACGGGTGAGTAGTTTT
>CM045569.1:20507712-20559414 GCA_024721245.1 Mitragyna speciosa
AAAAAAATTGAAAGCAATAGGAAGAATTTTACCTGGAATAGAAGCTTTGGTGTATTGCTGTTGCTGTGGTTGTTGTTGTTGTTTGTTGATGATTTTTTTTTTGAGACTTGCAAGTGTGTGTTTGTGCGTATGTCTTTGTGAATGCAGGTGAGTGTGTGTTGTGCGTGTGTTTTGTGGTGTTTTGAGAATTGAGTGGTGTGTGGTGTGTGCGTTGAATGTGTGCAAATTGGAGAGAATGTGTGTGCCTGTGTATGTCTGTGAGTGTTCTTATGTGTTTGTGCGTGCTGTGTTGTGAATTGCAGGGGAAGGGTCGAGTGTAATGTGTGTCTGCTGGGTTGAGAGTGCAGGTGCAGGGGGAGGTGTTTGTGCTTCAGGGGAGTGAAAAAATGTGCAGGTGTGTGTGTTTGTGAGAATTGCAGGGGTGAAGGTGGAGGTGTGTGTGTTGCTGTGTGTTTTTTGGTGCAGGGGATGAAAGTGCCAGTGTGTGCATGTTGTGTGCTGTTTTGTGAGGGAAGGGGAGGCCAAGAGAGTGAGTGAAGTGGTGTGCTAATGTGCTGGTTCTGGTGAGGAACGTGAGGAGAGTGAGTGAAATTGAGTGATTTTTTTTTTGTGATTGTGATGATGAAAGTAGATGGGGAAGGAAGAAAATCCTCCAAAATCCCTCCAAATATGCTGACATTGGCTGTTTTAGGTGAACATGGCAGAAACAACAGCAGCAACGCTGCTGTTGTGTTGTTGTTGTTTTTTTTTTTTTTTTTTTTTTTTACACAAAAAATTCTTGAATAAAATGCATTGGAAACTGTGACATAATATGATAAAATTATGAAAATCACAAGAAATACTAAATGACTCTAAAAATCACAACAATTTTACACCTAATATATTATCACAGGAAACACATATACTAAATTTTTTCACTCAAAAATTCTTAATATTAACGCATTCTTGGGAAATGTGCTCTTAATAAATAAAAGACTAAATTAAATAAATACTAAATGACCTCTAAAAATTATGAAGTTTTTGTAGAAAATTTATGAATATACAAAATGTATATATAAAATTTTTCACTTGAAAATTTCTCATAAAATGAGTGCATTGGAAAACGCGCCATTAAGTTTAAAATACTAAAATTTTAAATAAATAATAAATGACTCCTAAAAAGCATTAAAATTATAAATAATGATAAAAATAGTAAAATTGTATATTTAGGAATAAAATACAAGAAAATAATATTTACATGGTAAAATTACCATTTTGCCCCTGATGTAACAAATCAGACGCAATATACACAAAAATTATAGTTGGCCCCTGAAAATCAGAATACCCCCTAAATAAAGTAATAGGCATATTTTTACAAAAGGTGTGTCAAAATTTGGTGTCTACAGTATATATGTATGCATGCATGTACATACGTATGTATGTATGTATAATATATATAATAAAATACATATAATATACCTATGTATATATATTAACTATATATATTATATTATATTATATTATATATACACATAATATATATAAATATATATTATATTACATATATTTATATATAAATATATGTATGTAAGTATGTTATGCATGCATGTACATACGTATTTATGTACGTATAATATATTATTATCCTATATTATATATATATATTACATGTATGTATGTATGTACATATAATATATAAATATATATTATATTATAAATATATGTATGTACGTAGGTATGCATGCATGTACATACGCATTTATGTACGTATAATGTATTTGTTATCTATATTATATATATATATATATATATTTATGTGTATTATAATATAATAGATATAATGTATATATATACATGCGTACATTATATATATTATATCATATACATGTATGTTTGTATATATGTATGCATGCATGTACATATGTATGTGTGTGCGTATAATATAATAAATATAAATATCCGTATGTATATATATTATCTATATATATATATTATATTATATTGTATTATATTATATTATATATATGTATTGTATGTACATATGTATGCATGCATGTACAAACGTATTTATGTACGTATAATATTTTATATATATATTATATAATATGTTATATATATTTGCTTATATAATATATATGTATAGGTATGTATGTATGTATATATTTTATTATGTATATAATGTAAATACATATATCTTATATATGCGTGTATGTAAGTATGTGCGTATGCCACATATATGTGTATGTGTGTGTGTGTACAAATTTGGGAATCAAATTTATTTTTGGACAAAAACCTCCAATTGTTTCTAAAAAAATAATATTTTTCAGACGCTAATTGTTCCTAAAAAATGTTTACAGTAAAATTTCTTAAAAACCATCCCAAAAAACACCCATTCGAATGCAGCCAAATTTTTCTGTTACATTCAATATGTGCAACTCTATATTACACATGCTAATAAGATGACTTGTGCCTTTTATAATTATTATACACACGTCAACATGTCTAACATCATATTTCACGATGGCATGAAGTGCGGATTAAAATACCACTTAACATTCTCCCGTTGAAGTCCGGTATACCCGTGCGGATATAGTGCGCAAATGCTACCGAATGGATTCAGTTCTTAGAATTAGTAACAATAATTATAGTTAGTAATAATAGTAGTTTGGTAATGACAATACAAACAAAGATAAAGACTCTGTGCATATGAAATTCGGCTTTCATGACATGACACCACTAATGTCATAAAGCATTAGAATGTTGTAGTAACACTACTCACAACAACAACAACAACAACAACAACATTATCAAGTGTTAAGTCATTTTATTTTATGACGATCAGTGAATTTAAGTTTAGTAGATATGGGCGTGTTTTCAACTATTTCATAACTTTTTAAGTTTTTGAATTTGAAAAATTTTAGTTTGTGATGTTTTGCAGGGGTTTTTTTTTTTTTTTTGTCTTACTTTTAGGATTTTTTGGGTTAAAATCAGAGATAACTATAACATATTTTTAAATTTTCATTTTCATTTTTTTCATAATCATATTTTACAAAAATCAAATCTAGTCCATAGTGTTAATGTCATTTAGCCTACTATATCTTCAACTATTGTTCTTCACAGACAACACTTCTACATGAGAGTGTAGGAGGATGACTATTTGAAGTTAGAACTACGTCCACTTGAGGAGAAAGCTTCCACTAAAATGCATTGCCCTTATCATGTTCGTAATTGAGGACGCATAAGACAAAGAAGAATGACAAAAAGAAATTGAAGATCTGTTTGCTAAACTGGAAATGTACCTTATATTAACTTATATTAACCGATGCTGACTCGATTAACCATCCAGAGTGCTTCAGCAAATAACTTTGGACTTTTCCTTTTAAAACAATCCCTATGAAGAAACATAAATCAGGCACTTTTTCTGCGAACATAAAATAGTGCAACCCAAGCACAATTAGCTGTTCTATCAGGAAAGAAAAGCTAGAACTTAATGCAAGGAGTTCTTCGACGGTATCTGATAATAAGTTACTCGAATAGGTTTATTGGAAAGCATTGAAGTGGATACAAGAATGACACTTCGAATTGAACGACGTAACAAACATCAAAAATCATTTGCAAATATTGTCAGATTATATTGGAGATGGACATTTTTCCAGCCCTAGTGATATAGATGTAAGGAGGAGCTCTATGGACAATGAGAATAAGGGTCCAACAAAGGATCATTTCAAGAAAAATATTAGATGAACACTATCCGCAAAAGATGAGGAAGAGGAGAATTAGCGTCAAATCTTCTACTTCTCGCAAAGTTGTTATAGCTAATGCCAATTTTGTTGTAGTGAGAGAAAGAAGAACGACAGAAAGAAATTGACAATCTGTTTTGCTAAACTGGAAATGTACCTTATACTACCTAATAGTGACTCGATTAAATCACAGAGTACGGTGACAACATCAAAACGTATGCTTCCCTTACACCTCTTCCATCCCACATCCCCTCCTCCCCAAAAAAAAAAAAAAAAAAAAAAAACCTAATACTATTGAATTATGCAACTAGAGTTATTAAAAAAAAAAAGAAAAAGAAAAAACCATGGGTCCCTTGATCAAGGTAATGATGGTGGTATCTTTCTGATGCCACAGTGATGAAAATGATGGTGATGGAAAAGTTGAAGAAGATAAGCCAACTAAAAATAAGTGTTGCTACTCTAGAAAGCCAGTTTTCGATAAAATGGCATTCCTCACTGTGCTAAGGTTTCTTCCTTTGAGAGTCCTTCCAATCCTTCACACATTGAAGAAGCGACAATTGGACTTCTAGCTACCCTCCTTGCAATAAATCTCATGCGGTGGTAATCATTTCACCATCGTCCTCATCATCTTCACAACTCTGCAAAATCAGCAAAATAATGGCCACGATCATCATCAGCCGCAGCAGCAGCAGCACCCCATGCATTTATCTTAACAAATCCTATTTGTTAAGATACAGTTAATTACATTGCATTCGCATATCATAATAAAGTAACAAAGCCACATAAAATTCCGTAATAGGATTTGTTAATAATTCGTTCTATTTTAGTGAAATCATTAATCGGTGCATTTCATAGTTTCGTGAAATATTTAAGATAAAAATAACCAAATTTTTATTTGTAAACATTCTTAACGAAATTTTTAATAGGTACTCATGACGCACTAATTTGTACACTCATATGCCTCTCTTTACCTTTAAATACTTTCCTAATTTTGGGTTACTTATCTTAAAAAAACCTAATATTCGCGCCCCTTCTTAACTAGAGTCCCTTGAAGAGCCATCACAAAAATCCTTTTAAAATTTAATTATTGTAACACAAATATAAGGACAGAGTTTAATTTACACTCAGTTGAAAGCTTGGTAAGTTGATGCAAACTCAGCTTATAATTTAACTTGACTTTGATCACCCGAATGATCGCAATCTTTTCCAAACCTTCTTTTTTATATTGTATGAATCCTTCTTATTTAAAATTTCAATATGTTGCAATGCCTAAATTCACATGCTAATACCATTCGTGGTACTTTATGGTTCAAATCAATTTTTTCGCTTTCTGATATTAATATCATTAAACTATAAAAAGACGATTAATTTAGTTAAGGAAGTTCAGTTACCTGGTGAAGAACGTGCATGTCACGAGCAAAAGAGCTAGCAATTACTTGGTATTATCCTTGTCATCATACATTGATATAGGTGCTAAATCTTTCTTTATTATTTTTGCATTTATCAACTTTTTTCTTTTTCTGTATTGTTTAAAGTGTCAGTTGTACTGTTTATGCCTGGAAATTAATGTAAGGTAGTGTCCAAGCATCCAAATGCCTCTTAAGATGAGACCACAAAATCCAAAAGTAGATATGTAAAAGGACAGCCAATTAATTGATAAAAAAAATATATGATGAAGTTTGGCCTGCAAAAATTAAAGTTCAGAACCGGATGAATGTCGCTGTCCTTTATTATTATTATTTTTTTTAGAAGTGTGTTTTAGCAAAGTTTGACTTATATCTTGGAGACTATAACTAGTAACCAGTTGAGCTCAAGGATAGAATGCAATTGGGGTTGGGACCTCCTCCTAATATTCTCATCCATCCTTTACTTTCTAGTTCTTCTCAACATCCTTCCTACTGCGACTGATACAATTTTTTTTTTTTTTTTTTGACCTTTTGGTTTCACGAATTTTTTGTTCCTCTTTTGGGCTAACACAGAAATAGATCTTGTATTATATTTAATATGCATAATTTCATGTTACACATACTAATAAAGTGACTCGATAGAATTTAAATTACATATGTCATCTTGTTAGTATGCGTAACATTATGTTATACACAATGAGTGTAATAGAAGACCTATAACCGTGGGTTTTGTTTCATCAATTTCTTGCTTTAGATTCTTTCAGGACACGTTCCGATTCATGTCTTCTTTAAGTAGCGAAAAGCCGACCAGCAACAAATTGTAAACTCATGGCCTGAATTGCGGATTAAAAAAACCTCTTAGCCATCCTCCCGCAAAGTCCGCTATCCACGTGCGGATATCGGGCGCAATGCTACCAAAATGGATCAATTATTACAAATAGTAATATTACTATTATTATGATAATAATAGTATATGTATAATAGGTTGGTAATGACCATACATATAAAGATAAAAACTTTGGCGCATATGAAATTCAGCTTCCAACACCTGGTTAAAGATATGACGCCATTAATTTATAAAGCATCAGAATGTTGCAATAACACCACCAAAAAGAAAAATTTTTTTTTACTTCATCGAGTAGTGAAGTCATTTTATTTCATGACTACCATAGCACTTTAAATTTAGTAGGCATGAAGCCTATTTTCAACTTTTTTAACTTTATTTTATTTTTTGATTTTTAAAAATCTATTTTGTGATGCTTACAATTTCTGTTCTTGGATTTTTAAAATTAAATTCAGAAATAATTACAACTTGATTTCAAATCCTGGTTTTCATTTTTTTCGAAATCAACTTTTACAAAATTCAAATCAAGTTTGCAGTGTTAATGTCATAAAATTTAGCTACAACATCGTTCACTGTTATTCTTCACGGACAAAAACTTCAACATGCTCATCAAAATCAACTATGAGAGTGTTGGAAGATGACTATTTCAAGTTTAAAACATCTCCACCTGAGGAGAAAAGCTTCAACTCAAGATACACTGCCCTTAAAATTCGTATTTGAGGACACACAAGAGAAAGAAAAATGACAGAATAAATTGGAAATCTGTTTGCTAAACTGAAAATGAATCTTATATTACTCTGACAGCTGACTCGATTTAAACCATCCAGTCTGCTTTTGCAGGTAACTTTAAACTTGTCATTTTAAGAGAATCCCTATGAAGAAACCTAAATCCGGCAATTTTTGTGCAAAAATAAAATAGTAAGCAAGCACAATTGGCTGTTCTATCAGAAAAAGAAAGGTTAGCGCTCAATGCAAGAAAGTTCTTCGATGGTACTATACTCATAATAAGTTGTACAAGTCGAATAACCTTGTTGGAAAAACATTGAAGTAGATGCACAATGACAGTTTGAATTGAACAACATAATAAAGTATCATCTGAAATCATTTGCAAATACTATCAAAGCCCTAGTGATATAGATGAAAGGAGGACCTGTGCATCAAAGAGAATAAGGGCTCCAACAAAGGATCATTTCAAGAAAAATATTAGATGAGTAATATGCGAGAAGCTGAGGGAAAAGGAATAGAATATAATGAACTGGGAAGCTGTTATGGGATGTGGTGATTGAGGAATACTTGAATGCATGTATTTTAGCAAACAAAATACAAAATAACAGAGCCAACCATGTTAATATAACTTCCTTGTAGATTTATGGTTATAGTGACCTCATTGTTGCAATCCAAGCAAGAATTTCATAATAGAACGTGGGTTGCAAGAGATTCTATCGTTGTGTGATTTTTCACCAACATTACCAGCTACTTTTTGTTTAACTTTCTCCTTCTTCGAGGTTAATGGGGTAGCTGATGGATTTTCCATCTATTATAATGAATATTAAACCCGAAAATTTTTCCCCAGAAGAGTTTCTCAAAGCTTCAATTTACTTTCTTTCCTCTACATAGAGGCCATGACCACGGATTGATATAACGTATACAAGAACTGCCATATGAATTAAGTTTTTTAGAATTAACAAAGATAATAGTCAATCATGACAATACAAATAAATGAGGAATACTGATACACTGACTCTTGTTAGCACAACCCTATGCAAAAAATAGTAAATTTTAACAAAAACTTGCCACTTTTCTTTAAAAAAATTTTTTGGCAACTGTTCCACTCCACAACGTTTTGCATAAATGAAACTCTCCTTGTTTTTGAGGTAGAAGGTATAAAAATTTACATACACACAAAAAAGAGTATAATGTAATTTCTTTCCAAAATATATCCATGCTCATCATGAAAATCAAAGACGATAGATATACACATAAAAAATTCATGTTATCCTGAGCGATCAGTCTTGGGTATTATGGAATTCCTTTGGTTTGTGTTTTTTTACAATATCATTGGAAGAATAATAGTGCCGCACTTTTGGGATGTAATGTATGTAAGATTAAAAAAAAAAAAAGATTGAAAAACTTGCCTTAAAAATAATCCAAAAAACTAGTAAAATCATGATTAAACATCTTAAAAATAAAGCTATCTTTAAACTATACTCCTCTTTGTTAGAGCCTCAAAGCGATCTCTCTTGTTCTAGAAATGGGATATTTAAAAGTTGTTAGTGGGAGTGGTGTGAAGAAACGTTTGAGCGAATTTATAAAGCTATATCAACTTAAACGTTGGCGTTTCTGCCCTTATTAATTCCTTTCTATAATTATGGGATTGTTAAAATTATATTTAAATAAAAACCTGGGGCAAGTTAAAATACAAAAATAAAGAGGACGTGAGAATTATTTTTGAATTACTTTTACCATAGCACGAGTAGTGCACTAGCAAATAAGTTCTTATTTAATATGGATAAAAATGAAATAGCTTATGTAGAATAAATTACTTAATAGTGTTTGGCTAAGGGATAAACAGCATGTACCTAAACTTTGTCAGCTTCCCAAGTTATACTACCGGTCTTTCAATTCCCATGCCCCAATTTTGATTGTAATATCTAATTATTCTTCTGTTTCATATACATGTTTCTGGACATAACACAAAAGATATCAATCTAAACCAAATCCTTTTCTGTCCATCCAGAAATGCTGCTTGTTGTCCTGAATTTCATCGCTATTGTTAGGTAATTTAAACAACAGAAATGCTGCTACCACGGCCATCCAGAATTCCATTGCCTAAAACAGCAAGGTGATCATCTTACTAACAATGCTTCGTCTAATTTAGGAGAAAATTTTGCTCCAATCCCAAAAACTGGACCTCCTAGAGGGTTTCATGTTGGATTGAACAGTATGGCTAATTATCATTGGATTCGTCTTTGAATTTGGTGGTTCTGTGAGTATGTCAAAAATAGATATGTTTACTACTCAACCAGCACATCCTTCTAACCCATATGGGTGATGGATTGAAAATTTAAAAAAGAGAAAGTGAAGAGGACAATAGAGGTGATCAGAAGAGTTTCTAACAAGTTGGACTTTCAAGAAGATCGATTCTACTTTACCGTTTTTTGATGTCTCCATTTCGGGTAAAGGAATACATTGTCCAAATTTGAAGCAACATATGGAACGTTTCTTTGGTGTATCCGAAGAATCCATTGTTAATAAAATCTTTAACAGTTTCTGAGATGCACAATAATTGGAAATGCTCCAATATCAAATCAATGGCCATTATAAATACTCTTATAATTGGAAGGAAACACAATTGTCAAACTAAAAGTCTTATGCATAATTGCTATATTTTTTCTTGCGACAGAGATAATTTTCAACGAAGAGTACTCCATCACTTTTTCATTTTATTTTAAGAATAGGTTACAAAATCAGAAAATAAACATGTTTACTCTGGTCAACGTAGCAGATGCATTAGCATCATATCATATATCATTGAGTGGTATTTTACACGCATTCTCCTTTATAATCCAAATAAATACATTTTATTCTGGCTTATCCGAAGATAAAATTCTAGCTTATACCTTGAAATTTATTACTAGTAACTAGTAGACCTCAAGAATGGAATGCAACATGCCTCACAAGTTTCACTTTTCACAAGTTGATGGTTCAGATTTAAAGGTTAAAAAATGGATGAATGAGATTGAACCAACAAGATTAAATTTAAAATGAAAAATGACGTCGTTTAAAAGTGGCAAATAGTTGCCTCACGTTTCAGCAGAATTAAACATAATTAAACTTTTTAACTAGCATATTATGCACACCTTAAATTGTCAGAAATGCAAAGGGGTCCAACTTGCAAGGGTTTAGATCCCAATTCAACATAGCTTGGGACTATATTTCATCTGTATTTTACTTTTTAATTCTTCTCAACATCCTTCCTACTGCTACTACTTCAATCCTTCTTTTTTTTTCTTTTTTTTTTTTTGGCCTTTTGAGTTTCACGAATTTTTTATTCCCCTTTTGGGTTCACAGCAGCAATGGATTTTATGTTACATTCAATATGTGTAACTCTATATTACATATGCTAATAAAATGATATGTGCCCTTTTTATAATTATTCATAAAACTCAATAAAATTCAAGTTACACACGTCATCTTGTGAACATGTCTAACGTTATACTTTACGATGGCCTGAAGTGCGGATTAAAATACCATTTAACATTCTCCGTTGAAGTCCGGTATCCCCGTGCAGATATAGTGCGCAAATGCTACCAAATGAATTCAGTTTTTAGAATTAGTAATTATACTATTATCAGTGATAATAATTATAGTAAGTAATAATGGTAGTTTGGTAATGACGATACAAACAAAGATAAAAACAATGTGCATATGAAATTCGGCTTTCAACATATGGCTAATTAAAGACATGACACCACTAATGTCAAAAAGCATTAGAATGTTGCAGTAACCCTACTCAAAATAACAACAACAACAACAACTTCTTTATCGGGTATTAAATTCATTTTATTTTATGACGACCAAAGAATTTAAGATAGTAAATATGGACCGTGTTTTCAACTATTTCTTAACTTTCTTTAAGTTTTTGAATTCCATAATTTTATTTTGTGATATTTACAAGCGCCATTTTTGTCCTGCTTTTAGAATCTTTTGAGTTAAAATCAAAGGTAACTATAACACAGTTCTAAATTTTGATTTTCATTTTCTTTCAGAATCATATTTCACAAAAATCAAATCTAGTCCATAGTGTTAATGGCATAAAATTTAGCCTACTATATCTTCACTATTGTTGTTCACAGACAACACTTCTACATGCTCGTCAAAATCAACCAAGAGAGTGTAGGAAGATGACTATTTCAGGTTAAAACTATCTCCACTTGAGGAGAAAGCTCCTACTCAAAATGCACTGCCATTATACGTTCGAATTTGAGCACGCACAAGAAAATGACAGAAAGAAATTGACAATCTGTTTGCTAAACTGGAAGCGTACCTTATATTACCTGGCGCTGACCCGATTAAATCATCCGGAGTGCTTCAGCAAGTACCTTTGGACCTTCCTTTTAAAACAATCCCTATGAAGAAACATAAATTAGGCACTTTTTGTGCAAAAATAAAATAGTGTAAGCCAAGCACAATTAGCTGTTCTATCAGCAAAGAAAAGCTAGTGCTTAATGCAAGAAGTTCTTCGACTGTACTGCTCTGATAATAAGTTATAATAATCGAATAGGTTTATTGGAAAGCGTTGACGTATATGCCAGCATGACACTTTCAATTGAACGACCAAATAAACATCAGAAATCATTTGTAAATATTGGAGATTGGAGATGAAGGACATTTTTCCAGCACTAGTGATATAGATGAAAGGAGGAATTCTGTAGACAAGAGAATAAGGGCTCAAACAAAGGGTCATATCAAGAAAAATATTAGATGAGCACTATGCGAAGAAGCTGAGGGAAAAGGAATTAAAGAAGGAGAAAAGGGGAGATAAATTGGACCCAAATAAAGGTCAGAAAATGGAAGAAAGACACGTTTAGAATTAGCGACAGTAGTTGTGATGATGAGGAAAGGAGGAAGAAGATAACCAAAGAAATCTTTTTTCACTGTTTAAGGCCACATGGAACCTCTCTTGTGCTTGAAATGGGATATACAAAGTTGGTGGTAGGAGTGGTGTGAAGAAATATTGAGTCAATAAGCTACATCATTTTAAATATTAGCGTTGCCTGCTGTTATTAATTACTTTTCTATAATTATAGGAATTTTTAAAATTTTTATTTAAATAATTTTGTCAACATGGAACAAGTTAAAATACAAAATAATAATAATAATAATAAATAAGACATGAAAATTATTTTGTTCAGTACACTAGTTAATTGAGTCAATTAATGAGATTACCTTCCCAGTAATTATTTAAATTATCCCAAGAATCAGGATGAATCTCGTACGACAACAAGACCACCATCCCCACCACCTATATATCTCCGCCGGTTATTCACTACTTTTGCTTTGGTCAGAATCATGTCTTTCTGTTATGGATCTTAACATCATTGTTTACAAGAAAGTTTTAAATATGGGCATAGAACTTGAATTACTTTACCATAGCACGAGGAATGCACCAGCAAATAAGTACTTATTTGATGTGGATGAAAATGGAAATAGCTATGTAGATTAAATTACTTAATTGTGTTTGGCTATGGGACAAAGTGCATATAGCTGATTTTTGTCATCCTCCGAGTTATATAAGTTATTTTTCAATTCCCATGCCCCATTTTAAATTCTAATACTTAACTACTTCTGGACTTTAACACAAAAGATCCAACCCACGGTCTCATTATTAGGAGAAAATTTACTCCAATCCCCAAAAACTGGATATCCTAGAGTTTTTCGATATTGGATTGAAGGGCAAAATTTCCATAGGATTCATCTTCGAAATTTATTGGTTCTGAAGTGTGTCTATAACAGATATTTTTGCTACTCAACATGCATATCCTTCTGGCCCATGGGTGGGAAAATTTTTAAATGAACCCAGTCTACAGTTACGCCTGTGGATTTAGTGGTCTAAAATAAAGCTGTATTAGCATCATTACATTACTTTTTTATATCAACACACATCATTATTTTTATATAGTACTTTTTTAGACCACAAGATCCACAATGGGATCGTGGATCGATCCACCTAAGAATTTCTCCTCACGAGTGATGGATTGAAAATGTAAATTAAAGAGAGGATATGAAGAGGCTATTAGCAGTAGACGCCTTGAAGAGTTCCTAAGAAGTAAGACTTTTAAGAAGATTGATTCTACTCTACCGTCTTTTGCTTCACTTCTGGTAAAGGAACGCTTTGTTCAAATACGAAGCAACATATGAAGCGTTTATTTGGTGTATCCGAAGAATCCATTGTTGATATTAGTAATAACTATCAGAGTTATCTCTACATATATGAAATCTCTAACAGTTTTTGAGACATCCAAGCACGTATCCAAATTGAAGGCTCAATACTAATTAAGGGTGCACACTTCAGTAAACCAACGCATTAGACATGAACAAATGCCATCCCATATAGCCTCCCTGTGAAACCAGACTTGAAATTGCATTAAAAATATTGTACCTACCATCCTTGTACCTCCAGTTTGCCCATTACTTTATTATTATTATTATTATTATTATTATTATTATTATTATTATTATTATTATTATCATTATCATCATCATCATCATCATCATCATCATTATTATTATTATTATTATTTGGTCTCTCGTAGACTTTAACATCATTATTTTGCAAGAAACTTATAAATTGGACTGCAGCAGTTTAATAATTTAATTGTTATTACTATAGCACGGGTAATGCACTTGCAAAAGTTGTACTTATACAATATGCATAATATGAAAATCGCTTGGAGGTGGATTAAATTTCCAAATAGTGTTTGGCTAAGGGACAAAGTGCAAATAGCCAATTTAGTGGTGCAAATTGCTGAACTGTAATCTTTTGAGGCGAATTGTCAAAAGTTTTATTTACTTCTTTTCCCCTTCCTCAGGGTGTCTATGAATAAATTGACTCCAAGTTTTACATGTCTTTGAATTTCCATGTCCCACTTTCAACTCTATCGTATAACAACCATTTTTCTTTTACATGTTTCTGCACTCAAAGCAAAAGATGCATGATAATTGGAAATACTCCAATATCAAATTAATGGGTATCACAAATACATCTATAATTGGGGAAAAAAAAAAAGAACTTATCAAACTAAGAGTATGATGCACAATGGCTGTTTTTTATATTGGAATATTGATAATTTTGGACGAAGAATACCATTACTTCATTTTATTTTAAGAATACTTCATTTTATGTGCATATTTATTGCTTTTTTGGTTTTTCCTAGGCCCACTTGTACCCACAGACCCACTTGCAAGAACCTGTTTTCTCATGCTCTGATCCACTATTTTATTGTTACTCTTTATTTCTCCCTCCATTTGATCCAGACCCAATTTTTGAGCACCCTTTCCTTCTTCCCTCCTATTTTCAAAGTTACTAACTGACCAATCATTGTTCTACCCCCTATTGTTTTGTGACGGCTCACATGTAATGATGTTTCTTTCAGCTACCAGCCTATACTCCTTCACCTCCTTTGCATCTTTGCTGGTTGAATTAGCTAGAGTTTGTCTGTTCCAATTATGGTTTGTCGAAAAATAATTTGGACTTTTACCTTTCTCATACAAAACTTTATTGCCCTGAGCTTTCAGCTATGATCCAAATTGCAGCTTACTATTACTACCTATCTCCTTGTTCCTGTGACAACAGACTCTTTCACTATGTCCAATTCTTCCACATGCATAACAGAAATCCAGACATCGTTCACACTTGAACTCAACCCATCTTGCAACCTTCCATCTTCACTGTCATTCCTCTGAGCAAAGGTTCTCTAATATCCACCTCAACTCTTAATCTCATATGTCTCCTTTGTTTATTGCCTCCGAAAGGAATTATTATATCTTCCACACTTCCTATTGCTGCTCCAATCTTTTTTGCCACCTCTCTTGTTATGCAATGAATCGACATGTTCCACATCTGTACCCACATTGGTGATATTGCAAATGCTTTTGGGTTTTGATCAATGTTTTCTTACCACTCCCTTATGTTCAACAACTGGTTGTCAACTATGTAAAGCCTCCCTTTCAAGACCTTGTCCAATTCTTTTTTGTCCCCAAATGCAAACTGATGCAGATTAACCCAATTTCTATTACCTTCATGTCCCTCAGATAACCCCGCATATGGTTTACGAAATTCCCGATGCCATTAGAATTGATCACTCTGTCACCGATCACTTTCTCAAACAAACTCATCTTACATTCCTCTTTCCTAACTTCAAAGTCACCCACACTTATATCCACTTCCTCTTGTTCCCTACTTGATAAATCAACCTTCTTCATAAACTCCACAAGCTCTTCTGCCATGACTATTAGGAAATACAAAATCTCTAGACAATCACTGCAAAATCTTGCTTATCACCACCCTGTAAAGGAAAATGAAAAACAATAAAGCAAACTTCTCTAGGCCAAAGCTAGAAAGACACAACTACGGATACACTAACAAATGAAAATAAAGCAGGTATGAGTTTGTATAGATAACTCTAGATGACAGATAAAAAAAATAAAAGAAGACGATCAACACAACACAATAGACACAATAAGTTAATAGAATAAAAAACTAGAAGGATGGACTTCACTTTAGATGAAGGAGTCGGATAGAGATAATAATATGAGAAGGAAAGACATTTTATTGTCTAAGATTGATTCATCAAAAGCCACCTTCACTGGAAGGAAAAATACTCTCAATCAGAGAGAGAACCTTATGTTCCATTTGTGCTTCATCAATTTCCTACACTTCTTATGAGCGAGATTTTCATATGATATGATGAGACACATAAATTAAATTATGTACAGAAATGAAACAACTTCTAAACAACTTAGTAACTTGACTCTAAGAAAGTATATATAATTTCTAACATGTTAAAATCCAAGAAAATGTCAAATTTGGGCTATAATATGCCTTTTGTTAAACTCAATTAACAGAATAAATACACACCCTTTAATTTTGCTTGTTGGTATCGCTTCCATCATTTTACCAATGGTTGATAAGTCAAAAACAATGTCACCAATAACTAAAGAACATGGAATAAGGTTTTAAGTGTAATTCTCTTTCCTATTTCCACTCAAAATAAGGTTTAATTCTGTTTCAAAAAAAAAACAAAAATAAGGTTTAATTCTCTCTTTCTTATTACCGCTTTAAAAAAGAATTACGTCACACCCTTAAAATCTCTCCCACGACCCCCAGGTACACGTCTGACGTTCCCCACGCAAAACCCCTATACTTCTTCCTCTTCCTCCGGCGTTTTGGTTCTCGACGGCGATCACCTCCTCCGTCGTGGCCACAACCATATCCAATCTACTCCTCACAATTCATCGTCTTCCTCCGGTATATTCAACTCTCGACTTCTCATCTGCTCATACCTGTTATTCACTAATTTGCTATTTCTTTAGGAATTCCTTTTTTCATTCTTCTACCTGTTTGTTTTTATTACCATCAATTAAATTCCTTTTCATTCTTTAAAGATTTCCTCTCTGATCTTACCGTCACCAATAGCAACAATGGCAGAATCTTACCCAGTGTTGGGCTATCTGACCCCCACAGAATTGGGGGTGAAACTCCCAAAAAAATCAAAAGTTAAGAACAAAACTACAGCGGCAATCCAAATCACCGCCGAGCAAATCCTCCAGGAAGCCCGGGAACTACGGGAAGCCGAAATCCGCCATCCCATGCAGAAAATCACCGACCCATCTGAGCTCGCTGACTACCGGCTCCGAAAACGCAAGCAATTTGAAGACCTAATCCGCCATGCCCAATGGAACAAGGGCGTCTGGGTCAAATACGCTAAGTGGGAAGAGTCCCAGAAGGATTTCACCCGCGCCCGCTCCGTTTGGGAACGAGCTCTAGAGGTAGATTATCGCGATCATACTACATGGTTGAAATATATTGGAGTAGAGATGAAAAACAAGTTCATTAATCATGCCAGGAACATTTGGGATAGGGCCATTACGCTATAACCCCGGGTTGATCAGTTGTGGTATAAGTACATTCACATGGAGGAGATGCTCGGGAATGTTGCCAGGGCGCAGCATGTTTTCGAGAGGTGGATGGGCTTTCAACCGGATCAAAAAGCATGGCTATCTTATGCTAAGTTGGAGATGAGATATAATGAGGTTGAGAGGGCACGGGTGATATTCGAGAGGTTTGTAGAATGTCATCCTAAAGTGAGTGCTTGGATTAGGTTTGCTAAATTTGAGATGAAGAATAGTGAGATTGGTCGGGCGAGGAATTGTTACGAAAGGGCAATGGATAAGTTGGCTCATGATGAGGAGGCTGAGCAATTGTTTGTGGCATTTGCTGAATTTGAAGAGAAGTGTAAGGAGGTGGAGAGGGCCAGGTGTATATACATGTTTGCACTTCATTATATACTGAAAGGGAGGGCCGAGGATTTGTATAGGAAGTTTGTGGCATTTGAGAAGCAGTATGGCGATAGGGAGGGGATTGAGAATGCTATTGTGGGGAAGAGGAGGTCTCAGTATGAGGATGAAGTTAGGAAGAATCCATTGAATTATGATGTTTGGTTTGATTGTACACGGTTGGAAGAAAGCGTTGGAATAAAAGAGAGGGTTGGAGATGTTTATGAGCGAGCAATTGCTAACCTTCCTCCGGCTGAGGAGAAGCGGTATTGGCAGAGATATATATACTTATGGTAAGCTTGAATCGACTAAATAAAGAATTTGGTGTGCTATTGCAATGATTTTCAATTTTAAGTTATTGGTTGTTTGGCAGTTGCTTATTAGTTTTTTCGTCTGTGCTTTAGGATTAATTATGCTTTGTACGAGGAGCTTGATGCTCAGGATGTGGAGCGTACAAGAGAACTTTACAAGTAGGATATTACTTGCCAGTCTATTTCATTTGTAATTGTTTCCATGATTTGCTTTATTTTCTTTGAGTTTAATCTTTTTCAGTTATTATATTTGAAATAATTTTTTTTTTAATTCAAGTGGAATGATGCAAATTTTGAGGGGTAACTGGTTTATTATTTGACTAGGTTGAGCCTCGAGATCATTCCTCATGTGAAATTTTCATTTTCAAAGATTTGGTTGTTGGCTGCGTAGTTTGAAATCCGACAGTTAAATCTCCAAGGGGCTAGAAAAATCCTTGGAGCTGCAATTGGGAAAGCTCCCAAGGATAAGGTAATTTTCCTGTACCTTGCTTTTGTGAATTTTCTTTGAAGTGAGGGATTTTGCTGTTTGCTTATCTTTTTTCTTAAATAATCAAATCTTTAAGAAGTACATTGAAATAGAGATGCAACTGGGTAACATAGACTGTTGCCGCACGCTGTATGAGAAGTATCTAGAATGGTCACCAGAGAATTGCTATGCGTGGAGCAAGTATGTAGAATTGGAAAGATCTTTGGCTGAAATGGAGCGAGCAAGATCTGTTTTTGAGCTTGCAATTGACCAACCTGCGTTAGACATGCCAGAGTTTTTGTGGAAGGTATTTCATTATTTGCTTTTACCAAGTTTTGTGTTTATATACTTAAAAACAGTATTTGCACTGTTTGCTTTTGTCAATTTTAGTTTTTAACACATTTATCTACTTTCTATCAATTGGTTGGTGAATTAGGAGCAAGCACTCATAGTTCCAGCTAACTTCAAATGTCTTTCTTAACACTTACATTTGATAAGACTATATGAACTGGTAGTAAAGAACGGTGCTCCCACTTTTTGATCTAAAGTTTGCTCTGAAGTTACCATGCCTTGTTCTCAGTTGTGATTCAAAATGAACCGTGATGCTAAGTATTAGATTGTTGTGTACGTGGGATGGGGACGTTTGAATGAATTCAATTATGTTAAAATATTTTCGAACTGTGAGATATTTGATCTGAAGCATGTCATTATCCACAGGCATATATTGACTTTGAGATATCAGAGGGCGAATTCGAAAGAACCCAAGCTCTTTATGAGAGGCTTCTAAATCGAACAAAACACGTAAAAGTCTGGTTAAGTTACGCTAAGTTCGAAGCATCTGCTGCTGAAGAGCCAGAAAAAGATGATCTTGTGGACAAGGAAAAATGCATTCAGCAAGCTAGAGGTAAGGAACTCTAGTTGGCAGATATGTCTTCTTCCTTTTCGATTTTATTTCTATCCATGGTTGTTGTTTGCACTATCCGAAGTATTGGTAGAACCAAAATTTTTGCCGTTTAATATGTCAGGGATTTTTGAAAGAGCACTTAGTTACTTCAGAACCTCTGCACTTCAGCTAAAAGAGGAAAGGGCAATGCTACTTGAATAGTGGCTGAACTTGGAGAGCAGCTGTGTGGAGCTTGGCAATGTTGATTTGGTCCATGTTAAACTTCCAAAGAAACTCAAGAAGAGGAGACAGATAGAAACTGAGGATGTTCCAGCTGTGTATGTTAAACAAACTTGATCATATGTGTTATATCTTCTTAAAGTTTTTGGTTTATGATTCAAATGAATTTTGCTTGTGTTAACTCCTCCTAAATCTGCAGGTATGAGGAGTACATTGACTACCTGTTCCCTGAAGAAACACCGACCACAAACCTCAAAATTCTTGAAGCTGCATACAAGTGGAAGAAGCACAAAATTAGTTACAATGAAGACTAGCATGCTTGCTGCTGTAATGCTGCGTTGTTACTTTGTAGATACTAATGGGTGACATTTTGCTTATCTCGAACACTAATTCATGCTGTGTACAAGCATCATCTAGTATGCTAATTTTCTTACACTAGATCTAGGTTTAGATTAGGCACTCGACTTGATAGGATCAACGCCTTTTTTCATGCCAGATGATATGCTTTATAATGAAAGAGATAGCATTTGACTTCTTGCTGAGTACCATTTACAAATGATCCTGTTATGATTTTTATGGATAAGCCAATGGAGAATTCCTAGCATTTTTAGCTTGATATTTTTTTTTGTTGTTCCGTTGATTAAGAATGTACTTGTTATTCTTTATGTGGAAAGCAGTTAGCTGAATTTCTAGTTGATGGGGATCCACAGTACAGGCTAATAAAAAGTGTCTCATAGGTGCCAAAAAAAAAAAAAAGTGATCATTCAGTAGTGTGAGAAGCTGTTTGAGATATATCGTAAGGGTGAGGATCCTTTCTTCCGTTTGAGGTTTTAAGCTCGTCGTTGAAAGTTACTGTAGATGTGTACAGATCAGTATACCTGACAGTTACAGTGCCTTAGCATTGAGAGCCTCTGTGTTTGTGGATGACTTCCCAATTGGCCAACTATCTTACGACCTAATATGATTGAAGAACATGCTCAGGTTCTTGCTGACGTTCTTTCTCATACAATCTAGTGTCGATGGAGGCTTGACATTCTTAAATTCGTATAGAGTGACTGTTCGAATTTCAGCTGCCTCTCAATTTTGAAATTGTTTAGCTGGGTTTTACTCGTGAATGTATCTGACAGTTTTTGGAATCTTTCCCAAAACGAGAAATTCTATTGTATTCGTTGAGGCAATATTTTGTTAATGTTTTACTTGCCCATGCTTAGCCAGGATGAGCAGAATATGGGCTTCCATTGCATTTGTTAGGCTTTTTATCTAGTAGACTGATTTGGGCTGGGCTTTCATCCAAGCCTAAAATGAGTCAGATTTTTTTTTTATTTTTTTTATATATATTTTTTGCGACACAATTGCTTAGATAGGCTTTAGGAGGCCGGATGTTGGGCCGAAGAATTCAAAATTACTTATCAGGGCTCGCTACTAATCCTAAAATTGGCATTTTAATAATGTTAGCATTGAGAACATTGGGACTGGTATTAGTATTGAATTCATACAAATCTGTGACATGTAAACTATATTATGTAAAACATGATTTTATTCTGTCTATATCTATAAGAATTTATCTTACTCTTTAAATTTAAGTGACTGCTTTTCTAATGGATTTCACACTAATTCACTCAACTTTT
Organism: Mitragyna speciosa; assembly: GCA_024721245.1. Lineage (NCBI taxonomy): Eukaryota > Viridiplantae > Streptophyta > Magnoliopsida > Gentianales > Rubiaceae > Mitragyna > Mitragyna speciosa. Next base: position 20,528,268 of record CM045569.1, read on the forward strand.
TAAAAACAAACTTAATATTATACTAGGTTAAGCAATATAACGATTGTAGTCACGACAATAAGTGACAACTATGTTGCATATACATATACATATATATATATATATATTATATGTATACGTAAGCACGAAAGACTTTAAGTGATTTGGTGATTTAACAATTAATCTATTTCCTAAAATACCTTTTTTTTTAGTCATAGTCATATTATAAAAGGATATTGATGGAAATACATGAAAATTAGATTGATCAAATTCTAATCAAACTCAACGTTTCTTGAAGAGTTTTTTATTTGTTAGTATTAAAAAATTATTTAGAATATTTGTAATTTGTAATTATATAAATATAAATATAAGTTTATGCTCTACAAAAAATCCAAAACAAGAAAAATATATTTATAAAAAAAAATAAATAAATAACCAAAACATATAGAAATATATAAAAATTAGATTAATCAGATCCTAATCAAACTCAACCTTTCTTTAAAAGTCTTTTAAACCTTTTACAATTACAAAATATTTATTTCTTAGTACAAAAAATTTGTTTAAAAAATTTTTAATTGGTCAATATATAAATTTAAATTCATATTCTATAAAAAATCCAAAATGAAAGAAAAATATTTATCAAAAAGTAAATAAATAATTAAGCAAATAACCTAAACACTGAAAGATAGATCAATTTTTAAATAGTTTGCAATAAGAACAATCAAATATTTATATCAATTGTTAATATAGTTATATTATTAAATCATAATCATATTAAGTATGGACATTAATGATCACATAAAGAGTTAGATTAATAAGATTATAATGAAACTCAAATTCCTTTAAAAATCTTTCATATCTTTCATAATAAAATTAAATTAAAGTTAATAAAAAATACAAAAATATATAGATAAGATGAAAAAATTAAAATGGGATTTTCAACATAAAATTAAAAAATTACTTTTTTTCATTAGTTTTAATATCAGTTACTGTAATAATGAAAAAAATTCCATTTATATATGTTATTAACTATATTATGGCTAATTCAAAAATTTCAAAGTTATAAGAGTAGAAACCAGTCGGATATGATTACACAAGCATTTGTTCAAGTAGGTAATTGCAAACAATAAATTATAAATAATTAATTAGTTAAAAATTTAATTAAGAATAATTGTTTAGTACAAGTGATTTGTTCCAATAGGCTAGAGTAAAGAAAAGAGGAGTTTGTTTCATGATATTCTCAGATAGACAGTTATGTTCATCGACAAAAAATTCAAGTAATCCCTTTCAACCTTTATCTAATGATTAATTCACTTTTCTAGAATATCCGTGGGTTGGCTAAACCTTCACATTTTAGAAGATTAAAAAGGATAGTTGGGTGAAATATGCACAAGCTAATTTGTTTAAATTGCACCTTCAATCATATCTATAGTCATAATAATGCAGCCATTTGGGTTTTCTACAATAATATCTTCACGTGTTCAGTTATGGGTAAGGGAGGGCAACATATATATTTGGAGATTCAATATAATGCTCTCTCAGTTCTAGTGTTTTTCTCCTTTGTTCTTGCAGCTTGCACAAATGAAGATAGAAAAGTTTTATGGGAAGGGTTATTGAATGATAAGTCGATGCTTGATCCTTGGTTAGTCTGTGCGGACTATAACGTTGCTTTGGATTCTTAGGAAAAGAAAGGTGGGAGACTTTTTCATGTTTCAGAACCTGTTGAATTCAGCAACTTTATGGCTAATGCAGGATTGTATGATGTTGGCTTTTCTGGTTCTTCTTTCACTTGATGCAATAATCAAAATAAATGGGAGAGTTGAAATCTAGAAAAGACTTGATTGTTTGCTCATGAATACTGAATGTTCAGATGCTGGCTTGTAGTTTTTTGTGACTTATTTGCCCAAAGACACGTCTAATCATTTGTCACTATTGATGTTTGTTAAAACGAGGTTGGATAACAAGCCTTCGTGTTGTTGGTTTATTAATGCTTAGGTGAAGGATTTAGCTTTTATGGGAATGGTTAATGAGTCTGGGCAATAGGAATGTGAGGCTTCTCCTATTCAATTGATAGGGTTAAGGTCGAACAGATTGAAGCAAAAAATCCAATCATTGAATAAGGTTTGCTTTAGCAATATACAAAAGACAGTCCACTTAGCTGAAGAGAATTTGGCTAAGGCTGAGATTAGCCTCCAAGAAGTTGTTTCGGATGAAAATTAGGAATGGCTAAATGCTACAAGAGCAATGATGAGACATTCTTTTGTTGTTGAAGAGAGTTTCTAGAAGTAGAAAGCTAGAGTAAAATGGTTGAAAGTAGGTGATAAGATCACACAGTTTTTTCATTTTGTGGTGAAGCAACAGAGAGCAATCTCTATTATTCACAGAACTTAGGATGCTATGTGCTTGTGGTTATCAAACGAGGGGGATATTTCGGCTAAAGTTATATGTTTTTTTTCATCTTTTTTTAAAGAAGAATCTATGTCATTGTTGGATAATTTGGGGGACATGATTCCCAAACTGGTGACTGAGCAAGAGAATGAAATTTTGGAGGGTATACTATCTTTAGAAAAGGTGAAGAACGTGGGCTTTAGTATGGATGGTTAGAGTGTAGCTAGGCTAGATGGTTTTACAAGAAAAATTTTCACATCTGCATGGAAGATTATAGGTGAGGATATTCATAGGGCTATTGTTAGGCTTTTCTATAGGGCGAAGCTTTCAAAATTTGTCACCTCAACCTCCATTGTGTTAATCCCAAAGGTTAAAAACCCTAGGGATTTTTCACAATTTAGACATATTAACCTATGTATTTTCTTTAATAAAATTTTCTCCAGGTTGATGGTGAATAGGTTGGCTCCTATTTTGCCTAATATTATTTTTGCTAATCAAAGTGAATTTGTTCGAGGTAGGCTTATTTCTAATAACTATTTGTTAGCACAGGAGATGTTGTCTCAGATGGAAAAGCCGAATAGGAGTGGGAATGCTGCCATTTAACTTGACATGGCAAAAGCTTATGACAAGGTGAACTGGCTTTATCTAATTAGGATTTTGAGGGCTTTTGGATTTGGAGAATGTTGGCTTGATATGGTTTGGAGGTTGATTTCAAACCCTTGGTTCTCGATGATTATCAATGGCTCTGCTTGTGGTTTCTTTCAAGGTTTTTGGGGAATTAGATAATGGGATCCTTTATCCCCAACTTTTTTTTGTCTTTGGAGTTGAAGTGCTTTCCGAACTTCTTAATAGTCTTTTTAATCATTCTAGCTTTCGTAGTTTTAAGCTTCCTAAAGATTGTCCGTAAGTGAATCACTTGGCATATGCTGATAATATTTTTATCTTTTCAAGTGTCATGGCTTCTTCCCTACAAATGGTGATGGATATGCTTAACAAATATCAGAACTTTTCAGGTCATAAGGTTAATATGGAGAAGAGTTGCTTCATGGTTCATCCTAGGCTTTCTCTTGCAAGAAAGGGCATCATGAAACGTATCACTAGATTTGCTTTGACAGAATTTCTTGTGAAATATATTGGTTATCCTCTTTTAGTTGGGAGATGGAGGAAACATTTCATTGTGGATATTTGCAATTTAGTGGTTAGTAAGGTACAATCTTGAAAATACAGGTTGCTTTCTATGGGAGGCAAATTGGTGTTGATTGACCATCTTCTTCCATCCATGCCTATTTATTTACTTATGGTAACCTTTCCTTCTTCAAATTTAAATACACTGGAAAGTATCTTTGCTAATTTTTTATGGGGTCAGGTTGAAGGCAACTTCAAGCATCATTGGACCAAATGAGACAAGTTGTGGTCTCCAAAGGAGATAAGAGGGTCGATTTTAGGTCATTGAAATGGTTCATTCTTCTTTCTCAATCAAGTTATGGTGTAGGCTTCATCAAAAACAATAATTGTGGGCTCATTTCATGGAGCTAAATATTGTAAGAAGATGCACCCATGTATGATCGAGAATATGCTCAATTCTTCACATACTTGGAGGTAAATGTTGAATGTTTATGGGACGGATTCTTCAGTTTGGAGAAGTTAATTTTTGGTTTGATAATTGGATTTGCTCTAGCTCTCTTGCTCACAAATTGCTCAATCTTTCTGATCATCTACTAAATATCTTCTGTAAGGAGGGAAAATAGGATTTGGAGAAATTGTCTTTATGGATCCCTAGGAGTATTGTTAAATAGACTGAGGACATTTCTGTTCCAAAAGGGCATCAACTGGATAGATTGATTTGGAAGCCTTCTCTCTCTCAGGTGACTTTTCTTTAAAGTTGGCCTTTAACATGTTGCAAAATCCTCGAGTTCACTCATTTTTGTTTAGCAGAATCTGGCATCCGGGTATTTCTCTCAAATTTTTATCTTTTGTTCTATGCTTATTGAGAAGTCACTTTCCTCTTGATTCTTCTTTAAGTATGTTGGGTTTTCATTTTCCATCTAAATGTTTTTACTGTAAAATTCCTGTAGTGGAAAATTTAGATCATATTTTTCGTGAAGAGAAAGTTGCACAATGGCCTTGGAATTTCTGTGGTAGTGTAGTGGGAATGACATATAGGGGCTTTTTAGCCAAGGTACATATGTGGTTTTGGAGGACATGCAACAAGTTTTTCAAGTTTTTTCGTGGATTATTGCCAATTTTGAAATGTTGGAGGATATGGAATGCTAGGAATAAGGTTATGTTTGAAGGAATCTTGACTCATCGAGAAATGTTGTGTAATGATGTCTTCTTAGAGCTTAAAGACCTAGTTAACATCCAATTTTTTAGGGTTAAAGTTGGGGGTTCTTGCTAGAGAGATTATTATGAATAATTAGCTAGAGTTAAAAAAATCAATAGGTTTAAGTTGATTAAATGGGTGAAACCAAGTGCTGATTTGCTAAAATTGAATGTTGATGGTAACTCAAAAGAGATCACTAGCCTTGCAAGAGGAGGAGGCGTATTGAGTAACAGCAACGGAGAATTTATTTTGGCTTTCTCAATTCACTTCGATGTGACAAGTAGTATATAAGCTGAGGCTAGAGCTTTGTTATTTGGTGTTAGATGTTGCTTGCAATATGATTATCCTTTATTTATAATTGAAAGTGATTCTCAAGTTTTTATTCAGGTTCTTAGAGGGGAATTCCTTTGTCCATGGTTTATCTACATGGAGGTCCAAGTGGTTCTTCAACTGAAGCATTATTTCATCCAGTTGCATCATTGTTTTCAGGAAGCTAATCAAGTTGCTGATGTGCTATCTAATGTTGGTGTTTCTCATTCAGAACAAAAGGTTTATAAAGATGCAACAAAACTTCTATTTCAAGCACATGGTCCATTTAGATTTGACAAGTTAGAATTTCCTTCTTTGCACAAAATAAATTTAGCTTAATTCTGTAAAGGGAATAGTGTTCCTTGTTTAATTATTTTTTATATATTTTATTTATCGAGGTAAGGTTATGTCCTCCTCATGTAAATTATTTTATTTTAATAAAATTTAAAGATGGCGTTGCTCCCCATGTACGGGGTTTTGCCAAAAAAAAAAATAGTACAAATGATCGAAAGTTTTTTAGCTAAAATAATTAGTGTTTTCTTTTCGGATGTTGTCTTTTATGTCATAAATACATTAAGAAAGGACTATAACAGAAATATAATGAGCTAGAATAATTATATTCTAATGAAACTTAACATTCATTCAAAAGTCCTTCCATCTTACAATAAAAATTTAATTTAAATCGAAATTATAAAATTCGTAAGGAGAAACCATTTAGAATTTTTCTCTTTATTTTTTCTTATACACTTTAATGAAGATACATATAATGTCACTTTTGTAATTAAGCGGAATCATTTTTTTAATTTATCTTCCAACTAAAATAAAAATGTATATATGAAATTGAAAGAGATGTTAAATTGGATAAACGTTGCAAAAGTGGAAGGACCTCCTGATCTACACACTGTAGGCTTGATTTTTTTGGTTTGTTGATATTAATAAAATTGCACATAAATTAAAAGTAATATATTTATCTTACACTTTAAAAATTATTCTCAAACATTACAAAATTAGTTAATTAAATTACTTATGTAAATCAACTAATTTATATATTATTAAGAGTGGATGCATTATTTTTCTACTTTGAAATGCCACATGAAGAAAAATATTATATTCAACTCACCTAACTAACTTCAAAATCACAATGCAAAATCAATTATTCATAGTTATGATTAAATTCAAAAGATGTTGTTGATGTGGATGGATTAGGTATACAAATATAGCAATAAATCTCCCAAATTTCACACACATACAAGTAATAAAAATACCTAATTCTCCTATAACTGCAAGTGTCGCGCCTCGAAATGACACACACGGTGGGGTCGTTGACTGTCATGCCCAAAAGGCGGTTCGGTCTGATTACCCTTTTTGAAAAGCAAGTTTTGGGAAAAACCATGTGTGTGTGATAAAAATCTACTTTTTAGTAAAAAAATGTGTTTTTTTTATGAAAAATGGTATTTAAAAAGAAAACATGGCCAGGACAAAAAGTGCAATAGTTTTGGCCAACTAATTTTGAAAAAGGGTTTTATTTTTGAAATAGAGTCACCACTTGGTACTGAGTTAGGATGTACCAAGTCACCCGAAAAATAATTTAGCAAAACAAAAAATAAAAAATTTTAAAAAAATATTTAAAAACCCTTTTTCCGACTCAGGTCTACGAAAAACGAGAAAAAAATGTTTGGGAGTCACATTTGAAGAAAGGAAAGGCAAAGGCTCCCACCTAAGGCACCCTTTCCACCTAGCCGAAGTTAATTGCAAGGTTTAATCAAAATTTCCTAAATTAACCCTAAGTTCTATTGCGTTCGGATGTGTCTAAATGAATGCAAATCCTAAGTCTAAATATGGGTATTGAGAGGGTCGAAATGTTCCGTCGAGGCTTAATCGAAATTATCGCATTAATTGCGAAATCTGAGATGAGGCCCCGAGGGAGTCACGAGAGTCTATGCAAAATAAAATGCAAAAAGAAAAGAAAAATAGTAATATAAATAATAAGTTGTCGAAGAAAGTGGGTTTGCAACATAACGAGTGCGGGGAATTAATATCTCGTGGCTGAAGGTTTCTACTCACGGAGGGGGAACGGCGTACGCCACCACTTCCCACGTGAGTAGACGACTATTTCTAGTCGAATCACACAAATGTCCTAATTTCTAAGTGAGATGCAACTTAGATGTCATGCATTTTAAAAATGTGTCAAAATAATAATAATAACAATAATAATAATAGTAATAATAAAATCATGCCAAATGGAAAAAAAAAACTAAAAATGTGTGAAATGAGATGTGAAATGCACACGAATGCACCTAACACTAAAATACCCTAAGGGTCTAGCGTTGGATTAGCCCGTTCTAAAAAATTCCACTAGCATTGAACTAGCGGGAAAGCCACAACTAGTGTTGGACTAGTGTGGTGACAGAATAATATAAAACATGAATTAAATAGTAAAGTGTGAATTAAAAGAAAATTAAACATATAAAGACATATAAAGCCAAGTAGGAGCACATAACATATAAGTATAATATCTAGATATAAATCTTAAAAAAAGCGGTAAAGCAAATAAATCACACAATCACGCAAAAACACGCAAGACCTAACTATTATACCGGGGAATTTAGTTACACTTTAAAGGGGGAAAATAAAAATGACATATCTATTACACTTGCTATATAAATACAAATTTTTTGCTAAAATATGAGAAAAATAATCTAACTATTACATTGACTAGCTAAATACAAAATATTATATTTTGCCAAAATAATAAAAATTCAAAATTAAATAACTTAAATACGTAAATACGCAAAAAGTATGTAAAATAAGAAACAAATAAATAATAATAAAAATAATGTATAAAAATCACATTGGAGCATATTGGAGCACATTAAGAGGAAAATAACAAAAATACCTCCTCCCGAAGACCCGGTACTAATGCTAACAAGAAGAATAAACACGTCAAGATGTCGTAATATAAATGAATAAAGCACGAAATACGTAAATATTGACAACTCGGGATAAATGTAAAGTCTAACAATTAAAGGGACTAAAAAAAAATTTTCCATAAAGCTCAAGGGGTAAAAATTAAAAACTCACATAATCTAAGGAGTAGTGATGCAAAATTAAAGCGAATTAGGGGTTGAAACAGTAATTACAGCAATGTTAATGGAGGAATAGTTATATATTGCAGGAATTAATTGAGAAGAAATTAAAATTCCAAGATTGATCTACAAACAATAAGGACCTAAATGCAAAAACTAAAGCTTTAAGGGGAGCTATTAATATTATGGACAAATCCAAGGGCCGAACGTAATATTTTTATGTTAAAACAAAAAAAATGAAAAAGGAACAAATAAAAATAAACACATATATAAACAATAAAAAAACAAACCCCAAACTAAATTAAAGATTAGACTCACTTAATTGACACAAAAAAATTGACTAAATTAAAACTAAATAAAGCACAAACATAAACTAACTAAAACTAAATAAAAGCACACTATACAAAACAAAAGAAACCAATTCATTTGTTTTTTTTTTAACCGAATTACCCTTCTCTCTTTATCTCTTTCTCCATTTTCTGTTTCTTCCTTCCTTCTCTTTTTCTTTTCCATTTCTGATTTCTTCTTTTTCCTATTTCTCTGGGTTTCTCTCCGACTCTGGTTTCTGTCTATGCCCTCTCTGATTCTTTCTCTTCCTCATTTCCAATTTTTTTCTCTCTGATTCCCCCCTTCTCTCTCAGTTTTCTTCAACAAATTCTACTTTCTTCTTTCTTTTCTTCTCACTTTTCTCCCAACTTTTTCTTTTCTTTCTTTCTTTCTGCTCCAACTCTCTGTCTCTCTTTTGTTCTCTCTAATTCTGCTCTCTCTTTCTCTCATTCTCTCTCTCTCTCTCTCTCTCTCTCTCTCCCTCTCTCTCTCTCCCTTCTACGCCTCTGCTCAATCTATTCTTTCTATTTCACCTTCTACCTCTCGCTCTCTCTTTCTAACCCCTCTATTTTTGTTCTTTTTCTCTCCATTTTTCTAGCTCTTTGCTCTTCTTCCCTCCAGATTTCCAATTCCATTTCTTTAATTTTTTTACCAAAATCTCATCCCGACTCGACAAAATATACGTGATGCCTCCTTGAATTTAGACAATATGCTCAGCAATTGAAAGAGGGGTTATGGATTTTTACCTCTTTTAACTGAAGATGCATATGATTTGACTGGAACTAAAAGCTCGATGCAATGGTCGGCGATGGTGATTGAGGTGGCAAGGCAACACTTGGGTAGCTTGTGCCGCTAGTAGAAGGGCAAAGCTGGACTGGCAGTGGCGGGTTGACTTGTATGGTGTCGGGTGGTGGAGCTTAGTCTTTATTGACTTTTAGAACTTAGCCTTTGCTGACTTTTGGGGATGATCTTGTTAGGTGGTTGGGGGAAGGAATTGGGTTGTCGAGTATTGTTTTGTGCAGGTTTATGGTGGTTCAGACTGGGCATGGTGGTTTGTAGCAGTGAAAGTTGAATTGGTGAAGTTGACCAAGGGAGGAGATGGTATTACATGGCTGATTCAACGGTCTTTTGGTTGCTTCTGAGTGATTTGGGACTTCAATTGGGGCTGTGATTTGGTGAATCGAGAAATGATTTGAATTGTCTTGATGGCAGGTGGAGCAAGGTTGCTAGTGTTGGGTAAGGAAAAGAGGGATAGGTTGTTCTGGACTAGTTTTGGTGTAGGGTAATGGTGTATACGGTGGTAATTTGTATTACAGTGGTACTGCAGGTGGGGCAATTGTGGTTTAATGGTTATTGGAGTAGTGGTGATACTATGCTCATTGCTTGTACAATTTGGGATTTTTCCAGCGAAGGGAGGGGATTGCTTGGGATTAGGGATGTCGAATGTAGGAGATTGAATTGGCAGAGGGGCTTGGGGTTGAAGATGGTTGAATAAGAATTGAGATAGCCTATTTTCTGGGGTTGTTTTGCAGGTTTGAGGCGGTCTTTGGGTGATGTTTCAGGTTGTTGTTGGTTGGTTGAGCCACTGGCTTTGGTGGTGGACAGAAGTTGTGTAGTTTTTGGCTGATCACTGGAATGTGATTTCTGTGTACGTGTGTAAGCATGTGTCTGTGTGTGTTTCTGTGGGTGTTCTGTGCATTTTCTATGTATGTTTGTGAATGTGTGTGATGATTGCAGTGGAATTGAGAGTGTATAGGTGAAGAAGAAAGAGTGAGATGGGTGATCAGCAGTGGTCGTTGATGGTTCGTGTGATTTCTGGTTTTGGGTGCTGAGGCTTCTACAGGTAGGTGGTGTTGTGAGTTTGGCAGTGGATGGATTATGAGTGTAATTATGTGTGAATGTGTGATATGAACGTGGATGTACTGTGTGAAATGTGTTTTTGTGAAAGTGTGAATCTGAGAATTGTGTGTTTGTGTGTGAATCTCTGTGTGTATTGTGTGTGAATTGGTATGTGCAATGTGTGTTTATGTGTGTAAGTGTGTGTTTTTTAATGTTGAAGTGTGCGTGACTATGCGTGCTGGAAAGTGAAAAATGTGTGTGAAGTGGCGTGTGAAACAGTGTGTGAATTGGGTGAAGTATGCGTGAGAAGTGTGCGTAGTGTGTGAGAGAGAAAGGTGAATGTGTTAATGTGTAAAGTAGTGAAAATGGTATGTGTGGTGTGCGAGAGAGAGTGTGAGTGTGTAGTGTATGAGAGAGAGTGAGTAGTGTGTGTAATGTGTGTGAGAGAGAGTGAGTAGTGTGTATTCTAGATGTTCTAGGTGAAAATTTGAAAATACACTAGTGTGTGTTCTAGGTGTTTTAGGTGAAAAATTGAAGATACACTAGTGTGTGTTCTAGGTGTTTTATGTGAAAAATTGAAGATACACTAGTGTGTGTTCTAGGTGAAAAATTGAAGATACACTAGTGTGTGTTCTACGTGTTCTAGGGTTCTAGGTGTTCTAAGTGAAAACTTAAAGATATACTAATGTGTGTTCTTAGTGTTTTAGGTATAAGAGAATAAAGTCAAAAAACTAAAACTAAAAACTTTACCTAGACTTTTTAATTTTTCTCCTCTCTTTTTAAAAATCCCCAAGTGGGGGTATTTATAGTGCACAAAGACTTATCTTCCAAGAAATGACTAAAAGACCAAAACGCCCCTGATGACTAAAATTACAACTTTACTCTTACAAAAGAGATAATAAAAAAAACTATGTTCTCTCACAAAAATAGAAAAAATTAAGAAAAATATAAATAATAAATTTTTTAATAGAAATTCATCTCGAAAAAAGTTTAAAAAACTTAGAAACATGTTTAAAAATCTCAAAATGAATTTGGGACCCAAAATTAGTGAAAAATGAGTGACATGACAATTTTGCCCTTGGATAACAAAAATATAAAGAAAATAGCTATTGGCATCAAAAAATTATCAAAAATTAAAAATAAACTTAAAACTCTAGGAAATGCATTTATGATTCAAAAATTGGCAAAAAAATGAATTTAAACTGTAAAATGACGATTTTGCCCTTGAATGCAGTATTTACAAAAAAAATAGCAATTGTCCCCGAAAAAATCAAGAAAATTTAGAAACATGCTTAAAGAATTAGAAAAATAAATTTGGAACCAGAAATGAGCTAAAATGGTGTTTGTGATGCGAAATTACTATTTTGCCCTTGTGCATCGTAAAATATAAAAAGAATACCAATTAAATCTGGAACAATCGCAGAAAATTTAAAAATACATATGAAAGTAAAATTATGAATTTAAACCCCCCAAAATTAATGAAAAAGTATTTACAAATAAAAATTACTATTTTGCCCTCCGAGATTATTGAAAAATTAAAATTTGACCTCGAAATGCAAATATACCCCCCTAATGTTTGAAAATAAATGGTGTGTCAAAATTTGGTATGTACAGCAGGTATACAGGCCAAAATGAGTATAGGGATATTAAGGTAGATCCCAGAAGGAAACTTTACTGGCAATTACCAAAGCTTGTTAACTTACTTTATTATCTAGACATTTCATCGAACATATGGTAGGCGAAGTAAAGCAAGTTCAAATACTTTAAGAAAAACTACTGGATAGAATTCACGAATACAAGTTTAGGGTGTAAAATCCACTAATAGTCACAAATATGCATGAAAAGATTAATAACTTGCTTATAACACCTTGTCGTACTTAGGATTCAATTCTATTAGTAACCAAAACTCATTCTCATAATGAATTGATTACTACTACTAAACCTCGTTCTCATGATGATTGATGTTACTAACAACAAAATTTCCTATTCTCATAGTGAAGTTTCCTTTGCTAGCATGTTATGATCATGAATGGTGGTTATTACTTGTTGAACAAATAACCTTATATGACCGATAAGCACCACATCCTCATGTATTTACTAGTAGGTTTCATTTACTTTTCTCTATTGTTACATATAATTCTCATTGTCATATAACAAACAAAATGATTTTTAATTGAGAATAATCAACTACAAATTTGAAAACGAAGTAAATGAATAAGTAAGAGCAAAATATGTCAAGATAAGTCTTTTTTCAATGCATATTATTAGTTTCATCTACCCCTTAAACGAGTATTTAAATCATAATGAAAAATATTTCATGAGAGTCATGAAATCAATACACAAAACCATAACAAAGTAAGTAAATAAGAGATAGGATGAAGAAATCATATTCAAATGATGAACAAGGCTCCAATTATCTTTTATTTCTCCCTTGAAAATAGATTGGTACATAGGAATTCCTCAAGAGTTTTTGTTACAAGTGTTGAATTTCCTACAACAAACTATAAAGAAAACACTAAACTACAACTATTGGGGAGTGCTCCTCCCTTCAAGACTTGTTCTAAATGTCTTGCAAGAGCTCCCTATTTATAGACAAATTCACCCTAATCATCTTACCAATTTGCATGGCAAATTTCATGAAAAGTTATCTTGGAATCAGAAAAAGATTTTTATTGAATTTTGTAATATTTTCTTGGGTAGTGCAAATACAGGGAATCCTCAAAAAGCCATCAAATGAGATTGGAAGATAAGCTGCAAGTTGAATCCATCTCTTTCTAGCTGACATGCAAGATCCATGAGTTGTCGGTCTGTAGATATTTATCCGCAATTGCTCTTGGAAGAAGAAAGAATCAGATTTTTTTAAAAACATCAAAGTTTTATTCCTTTGAATTAGCTTTCCAGCACTACAAGAATCAAGTCATTTCAAGTTTTGGATGCAAAGATATGACTAAAATACTGAGAGGTAGTCGGGAGAACTTTATTCTTCAGTTATTTGGATTTTTGTCTATGAAAATTTGAGAATTAGATTTTAATGTCTCATAAGAATTGTAGAGTATCCTCTTAACTTTAAAATGCCACAAAAATCATTTCAATAGAATATTTTTATCTCAAATTATGGCCAAAATACTAAAATATGTCATTGTTGTCGACCCCTAATTTTTTCCATTTCTTCACTTCCACTGCTTCTTTACACTTCTCTTTTACTTGTTATGCCTTTTATGTCCTTGAGACCTTTTTGTGATGTTGATTCTTTAATTCCATAGTGAATATGTTGATGAAAATTTTTCAAAAATTGAGCAAAACAATCCTCCTAATTTGAATGCAAAAGTTGTGCCATTGAGCTCCTAATTCAATCACTCTACTACAAATGTGATGACTTGTGTTCCAATTAATTCAAATTATGATTGAAGGTATAAAACCTGTAACATTGTATAAAGATTATGCATTAATTTGTTCACAATATAAATTTTGCTTCAAAACCATAAAAATCAGGTAAAAACCCAAATTTTTGGAAAATTCTTCAAATGGACGAACAATTATGAAATTGAGTCATTTTTATATTAAAATACTTAAAACATACTAAAAACACACTAAAAATATATAAAATACTATATTAAAATAGTTAAAATTATCACTTATCAGTTGTAGTTAGTTTGAAGAGCAAATTTAAAAAAGATATAAAGAAAATCAATCAATAATTTTGAATTTATAAAAAGCAAAAGAACTGCCTTTTCAGAGAAATCCTAATCAAACTCAGCCTTCATTCAAAAGTCTTGTAAACCTTTTACAATTATGAATTTAAATTGAACTTTTACAAAAAGATATTAATTCGTTAGCATGGAAATTTATTTAGAATAATTTTAATTGGTTAGTACATGAATTTAAACTTATACTCCACACATAATCTGAAATAGAAAAATTATTATAAATAAATAAATAAATAATGAAAACACTAAAAGAGAAATTATTTTTAACTATTTTGCAGTAAGAATTTATATTTTAAATTTATTTTTAATTTCAACTATTTTTTCAATTATTAGATTAGTCGTATTTTTAGGTCATAACCATATTAAATATGAACATTAATGAACACATAAAGATTAGATTAATAAGATTATAATGAAAGTAGACATTATTTTAAAAGTCTTCTTAGTCTTTTATAATAAAGTTTAATTTTAAATTAATATTAATAAAAAAATTAAAAACTATGCAGATAAGAAAGAAAAGGAATAAAACTCTTTCTCATGAATAAAATCAAAATGGGATATTTGACACAAAATTGAAAAATTATAATTTTTGGCAAATTATGAAACTTTGCATTGTTTTAAAAGATATTATATTTGTATGTGGTATTAACTATGTTATAGTTGATTCAAATTTTTAAAAGTTATAAGAGTAGAAGCCAGTCAGGTATGTAGTGAGTCAGGACTAGAAAAATTTTCTCCTTTTTGTTTCTTCTGAAAATATTTTTATGTTCATATTCGCCATTCCATATACATAAATGACTAAACTTAACCTATTTTTTGCTTTAAAATTCATACACAAAGAGTCTTACTTTCATACACAAATAAAAGACCAGAAACAAATTATGTGCTTTAGAAACTAAAACAATAATATAGAGCATAAAATTGTGTAGAGGCAATCTACAGTCTTTTTTGTTACACATGCTTCTGTTTAAGTAATATTACACAAGCTTTTGTTTAAGTAATTAATTGCAAACAATAAATTATAAATAATTGTTTAGCTACAAAATTAATTAATAATATACATTAAGACCGATTCTTAAGCATGAATACTCTAAAGTGCTATAGTATTTTAATGTTTAATATCTTCTCTTTGAAAATAGCCTTATTTCTTATGTTGCAATTGCATTAATAAAGGACACTGATGAAAATATGAAGATTTAGATTAACTAAATCCAAATGATATGCAGCTTTCATTAAAACATGTTTCAAATATTACAATAAGAAGTTAATCTAAATCAAAATTAAATAAAAAAGCACAAGAAGATAACGATTTTAAATTTTCCTATCTAAGTTTTTTTCACCCTAATTGATAATTTCTTAATTAAAAGGGTCATTTCTTTAATTTATCTTTTAGACAAAAGTAAAAATAATATCTTAATCTTAAAATTTTATTCAAAAATTTTTCTCAGATATTACATAATAAACCAATTAAATTATCTGCTTAAATCAACAATTTATATTTATTAATAATTGATGTAGTGTTTCCTTACTTTAAAATGCCACAAAAATATGTAACATAGTGTCAGAGAAGATGAAAAATTATTATATTTAACTCACCTACACTAATATGAAGATTATGATACAAAATCAATTAATCAAAGCTTCAAATTGTCAAATCACACTAAAACTTAAGTTTAAAAGATGTAATAGTTAGTTTATAGAGTAAATTTAAAATCATAAAAATATAAGGAAAATTGTTCTGTCTTGCGTTTATCAATAAAAGATACATTTGAAATATTGAATTTTTTTAAAAAATCTTTCCTTTTCATATAAACATAAGATTTTAATTCATTTTTTAAATCCTAATTCAAATTAATAAAGTCTACTTCATTGTACCTTGAATGTATTTAGCACTATTACTTTGTTTCTTTTTTCTCATGATTTTATTTACTAAATTTAAAATATTAATTTTAATAGATTAAATCATATATAAAAACTAACTAAAATTATACTACCTTACAAATATAGTGAAGCAACAGGTACCATGGATTGAAAGGAAAGAAAGTTTTATTAATTAATTTTAATTAATGGAAGTTGGACAATACCCAAACTACAAGCAAACAACGTAGTCAAAATGATTGGATTTGGAATTTAGATGAACTATTTTATTACAAAACATATTATTAGAGAAATATCGTTATATTTCACATAAACTATGCAAAAATATAAGGAGCTAAATGAATTAAATCATAATGAAACTAAATCTTCATCCAAAAGTTTTTCAAATCCTATAATAAGAATTTAATTTAAATCAAAATTAATAAAAAATGCGAGAAGGGAACTACTTAGAAAATTTCTAACTTTTTTCACTTTAATGATCATGCACATAAGATCACAATTCTTAATTCTACAAGACCATTTTTATTATCTTTCAAATTAAAGTAAAAGTAACATCTTAATCTTACATTTGTTCATTCAGAATTGTGATCTTATGACATTAAAGAATAAATCGATTAAATTACTTATGTAAATTATCCAGTTTACATGTTATTTACGAATGAATGCAACATATTTCTTCTTTATAATACCACAAAACTATGTAGTAGAGTGTCAAGAAAGATAATAGATATTATATTCCACTCACCTACACTAACTTCAAAATTATTACACAAAACCAATTATCAAACCTCTAAAACTTTGATTCTTATCAAAACTTAAATTTAGAAGATGTATTAATTAGTAGAGTAAATTAATCATAAATATATAATGAAATTTGCTTTGCCATGCATTGATCAACAAAAAATTTAGCTATAATTCTGATTCATAAAAAGTAAGAAGATGCCTTTTCAAAAAAAAAAATAGATATGAAGCTATTAAAGTAAATGTAGTAATATTTCGTACTTAAATGGTTATAAATGATAATTGTGATAATAAAATAGAGTTTTTAATAATTGTGCTTATCTTTTATTTGCTTTTTAAGGCTTTGAAAACAAAGGAAAGCCAAAATTACTTCACATTTTATCTTTTTTCTTATTATTGTGTCATTTATTACATGTGCCTCATTCCTAGTGTGTGAGTGTGTGTCTTTATGTGTGTGTGTGTGTGTTTGTGTGAAACTATAAAATGCCATAGTTGCAACTTTTATCTTGTGGATTTTTAAAACTAGCCTAACACTATTAAGCCTAAATTAATGCTGTTGACTTAAAATATTTAGATATATTCAATCTTTGACACAACTAAGCCTAAAGTAACGCTAATGACTAAAAACATTTAAATAAATTTAGATAGCGTTTGGTTAAACTAAAGTTTGAAATCTGAAATTTAAGTACTTAAAGTATTAAGTTGCTGAATTGATAAAGTTGTACTTGTTTGATAATTAACTAAACTTATATAGTGAATTTAAATATTTTACATTATAAATATAATTATTTTAGCTTAAAAAGTTGAAATAATTTATTGATAATATGCATGACAAAGAAAGATATTATTTTTTTTGTGAGAGATAAATGACAAGTGTATTTATGTGTGAGAATGTGTTGAGAGAAGTATGTGTGTATGCGAAAAATATATATGTATGAAAGTGTGTGCAAGTATGTGAGAGAAAAGACTTAAAATGTGTGCGTTTGTATGATAGAGAGAAAATATATGTATGGAAGTGAAAAAAATACGTATGTATGTACGTATATATGTATGTATGTGAGAATGCATGTACGAGATAATATGTAAATTTATATGAGAAAAATTGTGTATAGAGGAGAGTGCGTGCATGTGTATATTTGTGTGTGTGAGAGAGGGAAATAATGTGAGTATTTGTGAGAAAGTGTGCGTGTATGTGTGTAAGAGAGAGATTGTGCATATGAGTGTGCATATGTGATAAAAAAGTATATTTTATTGTATGTGTGATATATATATATATATATATTTGTGTGATTGCAAGGGTGATTGTGTGTGTTTGTGTGCATGAAATAATATGTTTGCATATGTGTGTGCATGGGTGAGTGTGTAAGAGTGCATGTGTGAGGGAGAGAGAAAATACTAAATGTATCCAAAATTAAGCAAATTAAGTGAAAATTTTCACTTAAAATCTTGTGCACAAATTAAATTAGTATTTAATGTATTAAGTGATAAATGAATTTTATTATCAAACACATTGAATTCAAAAATCACTTAATGCATTAATTATGATTACACAAACTCAATAAATATTTGGCCTTTGAGGAATTTTGAGCTATAAGCATCTTAATACTATCGAGTAAGGGTGTGTAAGTAGATCCAGTAACCTGAAAACCCAGTCAATCTGATCTAGACCCGATCCAAAAATGTGGATGTTTGACCCACCGGGTTTTTCTGGATGCTAGTCATATGCGGGTTTCTCAGCCAAGCGGGTCGGATACAGATCAAAATTTTTTGGATACTAGTCATACGCGGGTTTTCCTATTAAGCGGGTCAGATATGGATTAGTATTTGTTATTAGATATTATTATGTAGTATTTGCTAATTTTCATTAATAGTAATATGGGATAATTTCACATATCTCCCTTGAAGTTTGTCATAACTATAGGAATTTCCTCTTAGGTTTTTAAAGTTACACTTACAGCCCCAATATTTATATTTTTTATAACAAAAAAAAATCCATTTTGATGATGAAATCTAAAAAACCAACCAAATATCCTAAAATATCCTTAATTCCTTTTAAAAATAAACAATAAGTGAAAAATAAAAATAAATGACCTTAAATGCAAAGTTTTTTGATCCTCTAAATTGGTCTTCTAAGTTATTTATGCATTTTTTTAATTAAATTGGTCATCTCTTTCTTACTGATATATTTATTTGTAAGATTTTGATATATTGAATAGTTTTAATTAGATTAACCAAATAATTGGATTTTGAAGAATACAATATGTTGGAAAATAAAATTCTAGTGTAAAAGTGTAAGTAATTTTGACATTTTTATGTACTAACACATTGATTTTTAAGTTTTATTTTCCTTTTTTAAATCAATTAAGGGTATTTTAGGGTATTTTGATGTTTTTAAAAGTAATTAAGGATATTTTAAAATATTTAGTTTGTGTTTGTCGGTTATATTATCAAAATAGGTTTTTGATGATAACAGATATAAACAAAAGGGGAATAAGTATAATCTTTAAAATTTGAGGGGAGGTTCTTGTAATTACAACAAACCTCAGGAAGGTATATGAAGTTTTCCCTTTTAATATCAATAGTTTTTATTCTTATTTTGTAGAAATCCCAAGCAGTGAAAAGCATCGCAATGTAAGCATTAAAATGTGAAGAACTAAAGATGATGTGCTACAAAATCTAGTAATAATAGTTGTCGTGTGTTGTTTTTTCACTCTTTGCCTCAAAAACATGTCTGATGTTTTTTTTTATAAGACTTGTGATGTGTAGTGTTTCTTTGTTTCAAACAATTAAAATTTTCTTTAGTGACTATGATGATTTCATTGCTTGTAAGATTCGATTTAACATGTGTTATTTAAGTTTATATTTGACATAAATGGTGCTTCGATTATTATTTTGAAATAAGTTTAACAATTTCTGGATACATGTTGAATAATGCAGATATTGGACTCGAAAAATATGATATCCATGCCGTTGGATATCTTCATACGTGGATATAGATACATATCACAATTTTTCCTAACCCGCATTTAGCAAGTTGAATCAGAAAATACCTCTTGTGGATTGAATAACCAACCAGTGTATACCACTACTATTGAGTACCATATTGGAATGTACTAAGTTGTACCATGGTTCTTCTGGTACAATATCGAGTAGTAGCCAGTTGATGAGGCCACGTCACCACTGCATTTCAATTTTGAATGACATGACAGAGGATCAACCAATAATTGGACAAGATAAAGCTTTGGTCCCATGATTGTCTTTGTCCACATCATATTCAGTAGGGTCGCCACATGGAAGTTTGGTCACCATTTCATATGCAAATTTATTATTGTTTGGAAACCCAGCCCGTTCTGCTTTCTTGTTTACTTAATCAATGTCAAGTAAATTACAGAGCAATTAATAATTATCCACCAAAATGCTAGTTATAGATTAAAGATAAATAATTAAGTAGAAACTTGAAGCCCTACATGATAGCATATGTGATGGTCTATGTGTAATTTATCAAATATTAATGGTTTCATTATTTAATAAATCAATTATTCACTTGTACAACTACTGGGTTTAGGAAGTATAGGAATGTTAGTAATTAAATTGAACAATGCTAGTGATATAATTGACGCCTTCAAAAATCCTATACTAATGATAATATACGCACCTTGTCATAGCTTTGGTCATTGTCAATGACACTTAGATTTTAATTGCACAACCATTTGTTTATTTATTTGTGTGTTAATGTTATATATTGTTAAGATTAAGTTGGATACATGACGTTGATAATTGAATTAGCACAACAGGTTCACTAGATTATAGCACTTGAGACCTTAACACTCAGAAAGATTAGAATAAATTGTGTTTGTGTATAATTACGTGTGTAGTATGTGAAATAATTGGATTGATGTAGTGAGACATTTATATGTTGTAGATAGGCCTAACAGAAAAAAAATAATAAAATAGATGAAAATGGATTCATGGAGTAACTCTTTAACCAACTAAGGGGTGAGCAAATTTAGTAAATACTAAACTACCGACTAAGTTCAAATTCAATTCGATAAATTGGATTCAGTAATTCAGTAATTCAATCAGTAATTCAAATAATTCAAAAAAAATAAAATCGAATTCACTTCCTACCGTCATTTGGTTCGTCCTCCCTTACACATAAACTAGGTTTGCATTTTTCTGGTTTGTAGATCTGATGAACTATTCTCACTTGAAGTTTAGATTAGATGATATATATCCCAAATAAACTGTATGCTCTTGATTATTTTGGGTTTTCTCATTTTGAATGAAGTTGTCTGCATTTTACTAAGGAAGCATTATACTAGGAACAAAAAATTTGATAGCGAAGCAGACTCGTGTACGGCACGAAGGACTTCTTGAGACCAGTTTTGCCTTGAATCTCACAAATTGAATATCTCGATCCTCAAGATCTAAACTAGGGGTGTTGTGCATAAACAAGAAGCCCTAATTTATCCCTTTAAGAATTTGAGAACAAGAAGTACATAAAATTCTGACTGATTATTCTGGTCGCCATGGAATCGCTCCAATAAGACCGGGTGTTGCTCTTCATCATCAAAGAACGGGGAAAGCTCTCATTTAAGAGAAAACACATATTTTTTTAATTCGTCATATTATCATTCTCTCTCAAACAATAACAAGAATGCCTTTATATAGGCTTACAAGGAATATTCTAGATACTTACTAAAGAAAACTATCACTAGTTGTAACTTACCACTATTAGATACCTACTATAAAGATTACAACTTGTAAAAATAAACAAAATATTGAATAAAATCCAAAAAACGCTAATCTGCCGCTATCCGCGTGTGGTTAGAGGGCGTGGATAGCACCACAATGTAAATCTTTGCACGCCAAAGTTTCTGTCCCTATCCATGCCTTGTATACGCGTGCAGATAGGAGACATGAATAGGACCAGAAACTTCATTCCTTCCGGTGCGCCATCTGATTGAATCCCCAGCTTATCCATTGGCGCGTATAAGGTCGCGGATTGCTCCAGAAGTTGATTTTGCTTACCAAACCCTACACACTTGATTTGGACTAGACATTCCACACCAAACTTTTCCATGAACCCTTGACCTTAGTATAGAGCACCAAATAGATGCAAACTAGATGAATATGAAGGATTTCCTTGCCTTTTGCTCATATTTAATGTTCTTGAATCCTTCCAACTCATGTTGGCCAATGGATATCGTTGGTATAGCATCCAAGCTTGAGATGGGTGCTACCACGCACATATCAAACCCCTCCTTTTCAAAACGATTTACCCTCAAATTGTCGTCCAAGGTAGACAAAGAGCAAGGTATGACCTCATGAGATAGGTTTTCAACGCCTCATTGAGGGGACTCCATAATGACACCATATTCCCCCAATGACTCCTTGATAGGAACACTATGATACTCTTCTAATGATACCTCTTGTTCATCTTCATCAGGTTCCTCCAATGGTGATTCCTCAAGGCTTGGCTCCTTCAAAGGTGCTTCATGCTCAACCACAAGATGCTCTTCCTCTTCAACTTGACACGTCTTTCCTTTGTCTTGATCAGCTAGAAAAGCTTCCCATTGAACCACGATCTTCTATATAAATTCACACCTCATCAACTCCTCCTCTTTTAGTTCAACATGTTGTCTTTGAGAGGTTTTAGGATTTAATGGTCTCTCCATCCTCTTTGAAGCAATGTCCCCATAGTCATCACTAATAAACTTCTTGGACAGGGTAGAACTAAAATTGCTCCTCATGTACATTATGATCTCATCTTTCCAAGGATCAAATAAAGAATCCAATGTTTTACTGAATTCCTGTCTAAATTTTTTAAGAAATTTCTCCATAATAAAATCTACAAAAATTGTTAGAACAATACAAAATATTTTACTCAATTTTTGGCTTTTATCATTTCTCACAACTCTCTACCATTTTCCACTCATCAATTTTTTCCTCAAATCTTTTTGCTCTTTTTTTTTAACAACATAAACAACTCACAAAAACTAAAACAAATCTGAACAGAATCCAACGGATGAATAGTACCATAGACGAATGGTGCCCGTAACAGTACTCGATGAATAGTGTCGTACAATACGATGAACAGTAATTTTTTATTTTTAAAAAAGATGGAACCATTTGATGATTTTTGTTGATGTATAGTCAACAAATCACCAAAAATCAACAACCCAAACAATTACAAGATGAAAGATGCAAAATTTTTTATTTTCTAGTTGACCTAATCGGACAACAACAGAGGCTCAATTTTAATTTTTTTTTTTGGCAAAAAGTTGCAGCAAAATTGCAAAAAATTAGACAAAACAACAAGAAGTTGGAATCTTTGACAAAGAAGAAACAAGATCAAATCAAAAGATATACCCAAAGGGGTTAGATGACAAAAAAACAACAAAACGAATAAACGAATTGATGGATTTGGTCGAACTCAAAGTACTTGATCAAAAACTCAATGCGTTTGACACAAAATAAAATAAAAAGTGATATATCCAATTTTTCTCAGGAAAAATAACAAATTGAAACCTAGAAACAAGGATGCCCAGGCTCTAATACCACTTGATAGCAAAGTGGACTCGTGTGCGGCACAAAGGACTCCTTAAGACCAGTTTCGCCTTGAATCTCCCGCCTTGAAGATCTTTACCCTCAAGATCTAAACTAGGGGTGTTGTGCGAAAACAAGAAGCCCTAATTTATCCCTTTGAAAATTTGTGAACAACAAGTAAAATTCTAAGCGATTGTTTTGGTTGCTATGGAATCGCTCCTATAAGATTGGGGGTTGTTCTTTATTAGCAAAGAACTAGGAAAGCTCTCATTTAAGAGAAAACACACAATTTTTTTAAAATCATATTATCATTCTATTCCAAACAATAACAAAAATGCCCTTCTATAGGCTTACAAGGAATATTCCAGATACTTACTAAAGAAAACTATCATTAGTTGTAACCTACCACTATTAGATAACTACTATAAAGATTAAACATTGTAAAACTAATCAAAATACTGAATAAAATCCAAAAAATGCTAATTTGGCACTATCCACGAGGCTATCCGTGCGTGGCTAGAAGGTGCGGATAGCACTAGCATGTAAATCCTTGCACGCCAAAGTTTCTGTCCCTATCCATGCCGGTTGTCTGTGTGCGGATAGGAGGCATGGATAGGACTACGAACTTCATTCCTTGCAGTGCACCATTTGGTTGAATCCTCAGCTTATCCATAGGCGCCGATAAGGTCGCAGATTGCTTTAGAACCTGATTTTGCTTACCTAACCCTACACACATCTCTTGCTTTGGACTAGACATTCCACACCAAACTCTCCCACGAACCCTTGACCTTAGTCTAGAGCACCAAATAGATGTAGAATCAATGAATATGAAGGATTTGCTTGCCTTTAGCTCATATTTAAAGTTCTTGAATCCTTCCAACTCATGTTGGCTAATGGATATTATTCGTATAGCATCTAAGCTTGAGATGGGCGCTACCACGCATGTATCAAAATTGGTCATGTTTTGGACCAAGTATGCCTTTGACATGAACTTTGATAGTTGCTAAACAGCACAAACTTCATTTGATTATCATTTATCAACTAATACCAAACAATTGTTAATTCATAATCATGGACAAGATAAAATGTGATTAGTAAGCTTCTTTTTCTACTTAAGTTCCTCATTAATTAGTAAAAATACTTGTTAATTATGAAGTTTTGATAAATTATTTTAAGTATTTTTCCGAGTTAATATGGAAGCATGTACATGTGGTGGAATTCTCCTCTAGTGATGACCAATGACTAATAAGTAATGACCTTGTTGGTTTTCTCATTCCAAATGAAGTTGTACTAGCTAAACATGATTTTTTTTTCTTGTTAGTTGTGCTTTATCCCAAGTAAAATTTACGTGCACAAAACTTTATTCTTTATTGAATAGTTTTGTAGACCATCATAAAGCAGTCGACTAGAAGTAGAAGACTGCTGGCTTGAGAGAAGGCAGCCTCTCTCAGGAAACATGGCCCAATTTAAAGTTTTGTAGGCCCAGCTTATAATGTAAAACCTTAATGTGGTATTTGAAACTTTGAATGGTATTTTTGATTTGCAAAACTTGGAAAGTCAATCCAACTTTCTTTAGGTTCTGAGGAAATTCAATGTAGTGCCACTGATATTTATGATTGTGAGGTTTAGGTACTATCAAAATTACGCAAAATTCACATAAACAAGTAATAAAATTACCTAATACCTCTTTCCACAAGTGCACGGGTGAAATGTAGTAGGGGAAGTATTAGGGTCTCCCACGAGAAAACAAGATATAACAAGTACCAAAGTTACTAACTTGCTCTATTATCTAGACAAAACATCAAATAAGTGATGTGCAAAGTAAGAAAATGCATATGCTTAAAGTAAAACAAATGGAAGAAATTCACAAATGCAAGTAATAGGGTTTAGAATCCACTAATTGTCACTAATATGATTGAATGAACTAACACCTTGCTATATTATCTTGTTTTGCTTAGGATTGCAATTCCATATGAAATCAATACTTGTTTTTACCAAGAATTGACTAGAGTTGAACTATTTTTATGATGAACCCTTGTAAAATACATGAATTGTGATATTAAACAACCTTAATCCACTTACACTATTTGCATGTGTGTACAATATAAGTTTCATCTCCCATTTTTCAATGTTATAAGCATTTTTTATTGTCAAATAACATCTAAATGATTTGCAATAGTTGATCAAACTGCTACAAATGTTAAACCTTGATAGATGAACAAGCAAATACAAGTTATAGCAAGTATAGCAACATTCAAATTATCTAATTAGTTTCATCTAACCCTAAGACATGTATTTAGTTAAACATAGCTTGTATGAATAACATATAATAGAAACAACTTATAAACAAGTAAGAAATTAAAAAGTTAAGGTAAGAAATGCTCATTTGTTTGTAGAACATGGCTCTAAAGCTTCATTTCTCATAGATATGAATTGATACACTTGAATCCTCCAAGAGTTTCTTACATGTAATGAAAATTCTCCTAAACTACAAAAAAAACTACTACTATATGCTACTTGGGAGTGATTCTCCCTTCAAGACATGTTCCAAATGCCTTGCAAGAGCTTCCTATTTATAGACAAATTCACCCTAATCATCTAGACAACTTGCCAGACAATTTGCAAGAAAAGTTATTTTATAATCACTAAAAGATTTCTATTGAATTTTGCAATGTTTCCTTGGGTAATGCTGGTGCAAAGGATCTTCAAAAAGTCATCAAAAGGGGCTGGAGGATAAGCTGCAAGTTGAAGCCATCATTTTCAGACTGACACGCTAGATCCGCGAGTTAGATCAGCGGGTTGTTGGTCTGCGGATTTTGATCTACAGATTGCTCCCAAAAAAAGGTAGAATCAACTTTTTCTCCAAAAATGAAAGTTATAGCTCTTTAAATTAGCTTTCCAAAACCATAAGAATCAGGTCATGTTGAGTTTTGGATGCAAAGATATGACCAAAATATTGAGACATGGGTGGGAGAACCTTGTTCTTCCATAATTTGGATTTTTGGCTATGAAGATGTGAGAACTAGATTTTGATGTTTGCATAAAATTTTTATAGTATCCTCCTAGCGTTAAAATTTCACAAGAATCATCTCAACCCAATATTTGTAACTCAAGTTATGGCCAAAATACTAAAATGTGTCGTTGTTGTCGACCCCTAGTTTCCTCCAATTCTTCACTTCCATTGCTTCTTTGCACTTCTCTTTTGCTTGTTATTCCTCTTATGCCCTTGGAACCTTTTTGTGATGTTGATATTTTAATTCTATGATGATTTGTTGATGAGAATTTCTTAAATGTTGAGCAAAACAATCCTCCAAGTTTGAATGTAAAAGTTGTTCTATTCAAATTCCCAATCCAATCATCCTTGAATCCACTAAGAATTGGATGGCCTTTACTCCAATTGATCCAAATTATAATTGAATGTATAAAATCTGAAAGATTTTACAAAGATGGTGCATTAATTTGCTGAAAATATAAATTTTGCTTCAAAACCTTAAAAATTAGGTAAAAATCTTAAATTTTGGAAATTCTTCACATGGAAGAACAATTACGAATTTGAGTCATTTTTATATGAAAAATACTTAAAACATACTAAAAATACACTAAAAATATATATAAAATACTATGCTAAAATAGGTAAAATTATTACTTATCAATTTGAGAATCCACATTCGTTCGCCTCTTATGCGATTTGTATACTCTTGTTAGCATTTGCACTGGTCTCAACTATCAAGTTTGCATTTAATCCTAGGTTGAATACATATGGAGCCTCTAGAAATGATATGCTGATATTCACATAGGTTGTCAATGTAGTTGACTGTTTAAGTGTTTGTATCATCAACAGGAGGCTTAATTAGATCATTTCTCCATGTGAGATTTCTGGAAAACCTTAAGAGATTTTGAGTTTCCCCGTTTCATTAACTTTGTTTCTCTTTGTTTTCTAAATATAGCTTACATAGTGGATGAAAATTGAGTAAATATCCAATTCAGTTCACTTTTAGCTACTGTTTCCACTACTCTTGGCATTCCAATAAAGATTTTTGTCTCTGCCTCTACCCCGTTCTAAGATGCATAGGATGCTTTATTTGTATGTCCTTCTATATCGTGCAATTTGCTTCCCAAAAATTATCTCTATCTGCAAATTTGTATATTCATTTATCCTTATTGCATTTGTCCGTTTACTTTGTTATTACATAGTATGTAATGCTGTTACTATACTGGTTTCTTTCTAGATGCTGACACTGTTTACGAAAGGTTCCTATTGACCCTATCTTTTTGGACAGGTGTTGTTCCTCATACATTCGCTTCTTAATGTTGCTCAAGGGAACGAATTAATCATGCTGGAGGGACTGTTATTGTTATTGTAAGGAGTCTGAAGCATTGTATCAAGACTAAAGCATAGTATCTGGATTTATTCACTTTGCAATTGGTTGTTTTCTTTATGCTTAAGAGCCTGTTTTTGTACTTGTTTGTGTTCAATTTAATGCCTTCTGGATTTACAGTATCCTTACATTTTATCACGATACCAGCGGGTTGTCATTGTTATGATAAATTATGAATCATGTGTTTGTTTATTGCTGAATTCTGTAAGGCTTGTGTAGTGCAATTTCGAATTACCTGCTTATCTATTATTACTGCAATTCTTGAGTCCACTGTTATTAGCTGGCATGGAATTTGCATTAACAAATATTAAAGAGATCATGGAATTGACAAATAAAAATTGTGGCCACCTGTCATTGCTATAAACATCCATGTTTTCGGCTTGTGGGTGTAGTCTCTTTTATGTGATGTAGTGAAACCTAACGACTAGCTTCTCACCTAGAATGGTTGGGCATAGTCATTAATGGCAGTAGGTTAGTATTAGTTAGATAATTGTGGTTTTTGCTTTTGGGGTTCAATTAGAATGGTTGTGGGACATTGAAAGCAGCAAATTGGAAGCTTGCTACTTGTAAATTGACCGAATTGAGATACCAATTTGAATTCGGAATGGGTTTCGAATATGTATAGAGTGAAATCGAAATCAAATTTGGACGAAAAATTGGTAAGTGAAAAATATCAAAATGACATTTTTCAAGTGACTAAATTACCAAATTTTCGACCGATTCTCACCCTTACTCCAAAGCTAGCTGGTGGTGTGTGCACTTGTGAGTGGCTTAGGAATTTGTGGCAAGAAGGTGAGTCATCTTCCCTAAATTGACCAACAATTAATCAACTAGATTAGTAACAAATAGAGAGAGGATCGTGGAGCAAGCAGCTGCAACCAGGAAGGGGAAACGAGAATCAAAAACAATCTGTTTAGCGGAGGGAGTCAGAACTGAGAGGTGACTAAGAAGTGAGGCATAATTAGTTAGGTAATCCTCTTGAACTACTCAGCAATTACACACAAACATATTCTTAGTTATATATATGCTTGATGACGTATAAAATTCTTGCTGGAATTGTATAAAGAGGAGGAAAATTGAAGTTAAAGTCAACCGTAACTAACCGGGATACTTGCGGAGATAATTAGAAAAATGTAAAAGTCTTGATGACACTTAATAGGGTTGAAGGTAGAGCTTGGGCCTGATGATTTAAAAACTTCTTGTGATTGATTCTAGTTTCGTAGTGAGTGCAAATTTGTGATTTTCTATTGAGCCTAGCTTGAGAAAATGGAAGAGAACAAGCTGTGGTTGAATCACCTCTGAAACAAGTGTGATGTGCAGCAGTAATTAAATCATTGTAACTTTGTGTAGAAAACTCCAAATTGAGTGATTCTTGTTGTGATTAAAATTAAATTCATAGGCATTGAAATGGTATAAACAACAAGCCCTGATTCAGTGTGAATCACCTCCAGTAATGGCATGAACTTGGCTAGAAATTCAACCTGCGTGAGTAGGATTGGTGGAAGACCAAGTCCTAGGCTGATTTTGGACTTGTTTCTGTCAGAATTTGACTAGATGCCATTCACGAAAGCTGTAGTTCTTGAAATGGAGTTTCCAACTATGTAAGCCCCATATCTTGATTCTTGATAGGTTGAACCCAGGACTTGGCAAAAATATGCTGCAAAGCCAACTTGCATAACAGGGTTGACGATGTGCCAATTGCAGTCCAATTTTGATCTGGCTATTGCTGGAATTTGAATTATTTTTCTTCGTAAGAGTTGTAGTTATAAAATCTAGTTTCTAATTATGTAAATTTTTAAAACAATCTGAGTTGTGTACTAAAAGCTATGTTGAGTCGAATACAGGTACTTTGCATGACTGAAACGGTAATATTAACAATCAAGGAATTGCTTTGTGATTGAGATTTGGTTAGGTTATAATGGGAATTGGAATTGGTTGTTTTATGAAAAAAATCTAAATTGAGTCTAGTTTATGTTGATATTGAGCTTGGAAATTTGGTGGAGCAAAAATGGAGTTAGGCTCGTGTTTATGAGCTTCTCTTTTGGGAAAACCTTAATTTTTATTCCTTCGTTTATTCACATTAATTTGGCAACTAATCCATTATCTCCAATTAATAGGTGATTCAGGGGCAAGTCAAGAAGTGACCTGCTGAAGAACCAATACACTTGGGGATACCAGTGAGTGTTCTAAAATCGCTTTTATTTACCAACTTCCGTTTTTGTTATAAAAGCTCACTTATGTGACTCATTCTATTTGCCTTGATACTATATTCGTTCATTGTGCTTGAATTTGATATAATTCAATTGTGTACTTTATCGCACTAGAAATGCTTGTTCTAGTAAAATGTCCTTGTAATTATGTATGCGTATTTGATTTGGGCCCCGACTTGTACTCGTCCACTTTGGCTGACTGGACAATAGACCTGGTCACCAATTGTTAGCTACCTTAAAATCTAACATCTATTATCCTGCGAGGAGGTTTCATAGGTTAAGGAGGTGTATGAAGAAGTATTTGGGTAACTCTTGAAATTACCAAACGGTGTGAAGTAGCTACAAAATAACTGTTGGCATTCAACACTTGAGAATTGTTAGATTTTTGCTATGGCATTGTACTTGATTAATTCTTTAATAATACTCCAAATGCACTCAAGCAGTGCATGGCTTGATTCACCTGTATCTTTCCTTGTTTACTTGTAGAACTTGTTATTATTTGATCTTGACAAATTTGATGCTAGCTACAGTATGTGTGATGAAGAGGAAAGGGGGAAGAAGTCATCCAATGCGATTGAGTACAAGGAAGTGACGGTTAAGATATTGATGAATGCATGTATTTTAGCAAACCAAAGATCAGTTATCAGAGCCAGCCATGTTTAAATTAGTTCCTTGTAGATAAATGGTTATATTACTAGTGACTTGATGAAATCCGAGCAAGAATTGCCATCGTTGTGTGTACTCTCTTTGATTTACCACCTCAGTATCAGCTACTTTTTGTTCACCTTTCTCTATTCTTCCTTCCTGTATTTGATGGGGTAGCTGATGAATTTGCCATCTATTATAATGAATATTAAACTTGAGATTTTTCCCCCATAAAAGAGTTACTCAAAGCTCACTTTCTTCCCTTTGATAGAAGCCTTGAACACGCACAGATACGATGCACTAGCTACAATATGAATCAAGTTTTGGGAATTAATAAAGATAATATTTCAATCGTGACAATACAAATAAATGAAGGATTCGTTGTTAGCATAACATAACTCAAATATAAATTAATAAATTTTCGTATAAAGTCTGTAAGTTTCAATAAAATTTTACCACTTTTATTCAAAAATTTATTTTTTAGGTAATTGTAATATCACTACAATATTTTCCATAAACGAAACGCTCCATGTTTTTGAGGTAGATAGAAGGTTAGAATGTTACACATGCACAAAAACAATAAATATATAATTTCCTTTCAACATATGATATAAATCTCCACATGCTTATCATGAAAATCAGAGATGATGGATATACACAAGAAAATTTCATTTTATCCTGGATTTGAGCCATTAGTATCGGGTATTACGTTATTCGTTCTGATTGTGTTTTCTTACAATATTGTTGGAAGAATAATATTGTAAGAAAACACCAACACCCAAAAAAA